>ML803345.1:653088-669512 GCA_009831015.1 Picea engelmannii | reverse complement strand
CACGGATATGGACGAAGTGTACCGGAGACTGCTTAAAATCACAGTGCCAGGTCATATCAGATGGGAAGAACTGTGTGATCTACTAGATTAGTAGATGAGCTGTCACTTCCAGTCAGCTGTCCTGTCAGCAGAGGTGGCGAAGGAACCTCACCAACGACCTACCCATGAATTTCAGTATACAGTTGTGATGAATCATCTAAACGGTTTTGCTTAGTTAAGTTAGTTTTTCTAAAAATAGCATGAATACGTCCTGGTCAGTTATGACAGGATCGTATGTATTTTGTCTTATAAATACTTCATTTTCCAATGTATTGGTGGTTGTTGTTTTGCACACTCGACTGTTATCGAGTTGTAACATTTTTGACGAGATCCACCATTAATAAAGAAGAGGCATCACACAGGATTCTTGCGCAGGTTTCACTGGTGATGTGATTTTCTCAGTTAAATGTTTTCTTGCTTTGTGATCATCTTGTTTTTATATAACTAATCTGTATGAATAGCGTTATGTTGCAGAATTTATCCCTGATACCCTGTTTCCGATTCTATAGATTTTAATGTTCTTCTTCTAAATATCTTCAGTTAAGAGATTCTTAAGTGCTTGTTAATTGGAGTTATTTCCCTTATCTTTTCTTCTGTCCATCAATTAAATTATTAAAGATCCAGTGAGCTTGTTACCTCACCTTGTGAAATATTTCTTCAGCTTTTCTGGTTGCATCTCGGATTTTATTAAGTACAGACCCCATAGCCCAATGGATGTGTAATTTGTCTCAACCAATTTCAAAAACCCTTTACAACAAAACCGACATTTTCTATAGCTAGCCTAATATCTAAATTCAAAACAAAGATAAATTATACAGAGAGATCCCTCTCTGAAGTTGTTAGGGCTAGATCCCAGCTTTAAAAGTGGTTGGTTAAGGTTACCTTTGTATATTTCTTCTTTTCAACCTCTAGGAAATTATAGAGTGATAACAGTATCTATGAGTGAAGAACCAAAATTCACAAGATGCTCAACCAACTTATTATCAGGTAAATTTAATATTTGTTGACGCAAGGATTCAATTGTTGTTGGGGAGTTATCATGTATATTTTTATTTACAAGAAATATAGCAGTATATTGGATTCGATGTCGCATTTTCATGTTCAATAAGAATTATTGAAAGGGAGGATGGCTTCCAAATCTATGATCAATGTGTATGTGTAATGTCCCCACTTTGGGACATCATTATATTATAGAGTGTTATCCTGACCAGAGTAGCCAAATGGGGGTGATAATGAGTATAGGAGTTATTGATGAGTTTTATTAGGCCCGAATTGCATCGCTCATATTATTTCATCATCATGATCCATTCCACACAACTTGGCTTTGGTTCCATTGCATTTGGACGATTTCCATAATTTTGAGTTATTATGGGCTATATGCTAATTAAATTCACTAAGATGGTCATATTGGGCATAATACTTGGAGGAACCTCTTAGTGTAATAGATCATTGGAATCGGGAGGAATAGAACTACAGGATATGATGATTAGAAGTGACTTTTAGTGGCTAGAGAATACATAAGGAGGGATACATCACTTTTAGAGGTAAAATGATTAATTAATCAATTAAAGTGATTTAATTAATTAATAATAAAATAAAGTAAAAGTCACTTGAAGAGACAAGATGAAAAGGGAGGATAAAAGAGAGGTAGGGGCCTCTATTCTCTCATTATGTTGATTATTAGTTTGAGATTTAGCATTTAAAAAACCCTAGAGATTAGCACGGTGATGAAAGATCCCACCCAACTTGGTCCAAGCTTGGTCATGGAGATGAAAAATCCCTCCCTCACCATTCTGCATCATTCTATCTCAGCCATGGGTGGATTCTTTAGCCGCTATAGGTTCAGAGAGAGACAGGGTGCAACTACAAGGGGTTTTCAACAGGAGGGCACACCACCTTGAGGAGAGAAGCTCGATCTGGAAAGAGGAGAAGGAATCTAGGAAAAGGGGATTTCGGGTATTCTTTGTATGTCCTAGGACACCTTATTTATCCTATTATGGAGGGTTTTACTCTATTATATTATTTATTGGATCTTGCCATGAGTTGGAGGGAAGGAGAGTGCACTACAAATTGAGGATTCAATCTTTTGGTGGGTCAGTTCTTCATTATTCATCCTAAGACTTTTACAGGGGGTTTACCTTGGCCCGATATATAGTTTGGAATCTTTCTCATAGAATTTGGTGGCGATTTTCATAGAGGAAGAATTATTGGGTTGCTTCATCTAGTGAGGGGTGCATTGTGCTAAGAATATCATCACATTTCAACTGGGTTATGAGTTCGTTCATTTGGGTTTTTGGTATATAGATTGGAGAGGCTTTCATAAGAACATATATTCTTCTATCTTGTATCTTGGAGGCTTTATCATCCCAACACTCTATTCCCTTATATGTATTCCCGGTCTGCACCATTTTGTATGAGGTCGAAGATCTATTATTAATAAATCAGATCCGAGGTATTTATGGCTATTTATTGTGTTGTTGATATTGCATCTCGTTGAGTACACTCCATTGCTATATATTATTGGATTATTGGCTGAAAACACACATTAAACCATCATTTTAAAACCTAGCACAACTCATGAGACATAAATCTGCAAAGTGTTTGACGAAATTCCACAATAAAAAAACGCATAAAAATCAATGAACAACACAATGTTCCTAGCATATTGGGTTGGGAACATTATAGTGGTATCAGAGAAGAAATTCCTTCTAGCTTGAGGGGTCTTCCATAATGATAAAATTTCTGATTAAAGAATGAGCAAGTATGACATTGTTTAGTAGTCAAACAAAATGGATAAACATGAAAATATACAGATAGAATTAGACCTAGCCATAGGTGAGTGGATGTCAAAAATACAAAATAGTACAACATTGTGTAGACAATGGGAAGAGGAAACATCATTGCCCACTAGTAATTGCAAGAAAGAACAGATTGAGACTACATCCATTAGATGTAGGGAGATTTGCTACAGTTGCAAAGTGCCTTCGGAGCCAGATCACATATGCAGGGGTAAAGGGAAGGTGCACATTGTTGAGGTGCACTATGACAGTGAGGATGAGGAGATGTATGAATATGCAGTGTTAGATGCCTATTTAGAATAGTCTAATGATGCTAGTGACTATTGTGCATCTAAGGGATAGTTGGAGGGATAGGATGATAACACGTGTTCTCTATATTCCACATTAGGAAGCGTTGAGGATTCAACACTTCTGCCCAGTGGTGACATGTGTGGGGATTCACAGGAGTTAGCACTAAGATATGATGAGAGTAGGAGGTCAGATGAACTACCCTTGGGTGTAGACATGGCTGTCAAGGAGTCATGCGTGGAGGAGAATGATCTTTCTATGATGACCATGAAAAATTTGTCATCTTTTCAGACACCTATGATAGCCACGACACATAAGGATATTAGTGGCATATATGATATGGTTGAGGAGACTTGTGTGAGGATTGTACACCTGAGGCTTATGGATCTGTAGGTCCAGGAGGAGATACATGACTTGGAAACAATGGAACTTACACATACCTATCAATATGAGGATAGTGAGTCACCACTTTTGGAGACTCCATTATTTGATCAGGTTATGGAGAATGAATGTTTGATGGGACACTTACTTCCAGGACCAACTTGTAGTGATGAGGATGCACTCCTTATTGGTCAGGATGAACATAACACATGTCCAGACACATCTGTATGGGATCCAGGCACAAATGATAGTAGAAGGGTGAGTGCATGTTATAACCCTAAATTGCACCACACATGCTTACCTGGCATCAGGCCAACTCATATCCCTTCCTTCCCAAAACTTTGTTGAACAACTCTTTGAAAATTCTCTTGTGTCAAGGCCCACGTGCCCTAACCCATTACTGCATGCGTGTGCATGCTGGCTGACTCACAACAGCCCGCGTGTACCTAACAAAAAATGGAAAAACAGACGGCGAGGTATCCGTACAACTTGTGCGCGGAAGACCACCCGACCCATCTTTGTCCTCGACTTGCAGAGGTCCAAACGTTTGTCACACAGCAACAACAGGCAATGTTGACTAATCCCTTTCAACATGGGAAAAATTTAAATCAAGCCTCTACAAGCATAAAAGGAGGTAGCCAAGAAACCTGCCCTCCTCCAAACAATCCCTCATCCGCGAACGTATACATGGTTAGGGGTGATGCTTTCATAACGACTAGAGTGCACGACTATAGTAAACCAATAACTTCTGAGAAGGGTAATGAAGCTGATATCCCATCTCTTCCTCTACAGATTGAGAAAACGTTGGGAGAAACAATGACACGCATTCCAAAGGGTGCATTTAGAAAATCTTCTCACAACCCAAATGCAAGGACCGCCCAGAATTACTCTGTGGTAGAGGATTTATCACAAAACCCTTGTGCGATGTCTCCTTTGGAGGTCCTCCAAAGCTTCCCTGCTCAGAGGAAAGCCTTGTTAACCACTTTGGGCTCTACTGAGACTTGTAATCTGGGTACAATCAGGTTAGATACAACCGACTTAAAACCTCGTATGCCTTACCACGTAGCGTTTCAGATAGTCGTGGCTCATCCCACGAAAATTTTTACATGGAATATCTTCCGCACGGTGGTCGACGAGGGCGCCTCGACATGCATTATGTTGTTAGCATGTTGGAAGGCCATTGACCAACCTGCTTTGTCTCCATCACCTACTCTCCTCACTTCTTTCGACGGTCGTTCTTTCTGACCACATGGCATCGTTCCTTCTTTCCCTGTGCAGTTAGGAGGGAAAACCATGTGTGTCGAAGTATAGGTAGTTGATGCTCCCCTTAACTATAACCTCTTGTTAGGACGGAGTTGGACTTCTGCTATGCAAGTTGTGGTTGCTACAATTTTCCATGTCTTGTTTCCACACAAGGGCTGAATAGTGACCATCGATCAACTGTCTTTCTTCAGACCTGACCCAACTTTGGGGGCATCCACGGTCCCCATGATTGATAATCCTCAACCAGGTGTCATTGACATAGGAGTTGGTTTGGCCCTGTCCTTGATGGGTACCTTCGATTACCCACCTCGTCATGATGATGTCCAATTTATATCTAATCACCATAATGTTGAGATTTTTCAATTTTCGTCGTTCCGCACGAGTTATTTTGAGGATCCTTGGATTCTTCCTTCCCCATCAGCCACGATGGATGAGACAGGGAACCCTGGCATGTCCATGCCCTTGTCTGCTGCTGAGGTAGCGTACTCTTTAGTCCAT
Source organism: Picea engelmannii (assembly GCA_009831015.1). Lineage (NCBI taxonomy): Eukaryota > Viridiplantae > Streptophyta > Pinopsida > Pinales > Pinaceae > Picea > Picea engelmannii. The sequence continues at coordinate 664,245 of ML803345.1, read as the reverse complement.
CAATATTCAGTTAACCCTGATCTGACTCCTGCACAAGAGTTAGATCCACTTCTAGAGCCTATTTGGGCTCAGGGTTCTCTCGCTAATGTCGATTCGTTAGACTTAGTCTTGCCTTCTGACGAAGCAGTAATTGAAGCAATGACTAGTCTAGACAAACCTTGGGAAGATATTCATCATAGATCATACTTTCTCCCAGTGTTAAGCCGAATCGACATAGGAGAATTCACCATTACCATGATGGGAGATCATCCATGTCCTATTAATCTCTTAACTACATAGGAAATTTATGCTGAGGGGAATATGGTGACTATTGCTAAAACTATACCCATCAAAATCTCCTGAAACCTTGGCGTCGTGGAGAATGTCTTCGTCGGAGCAGATTGCTCCCCCAAAGAGATTCAAATTTACACGGATCATTTCAAAGAATTTCGCGACGTTTTTGCCTGGTCTTATGAGGAAATGCCAAGTATCGATATGAAAATAGTTGAACATGAAATCACAATGTATTCTGATGCCAAGCCTGTTCGACAAAAACTTCATCCAGTCAATCCTAAGAAATCAACAACCATCAATATTGAGATTGAGAAATTTCTAAAGACAGGTTTTATTTATCCTATCCATTTGACTCAATGGGTGTCAAACCCTGTGCCAGTCAATAAAAAACAAGGCACGATTCGTGTATGTACCGATTTCCGTGATTTGAACAAGGCATGTCCCAAAGATAATTTTCCAACACCATTCATTGACCATATCATTGATGAATGTGTCGGTTGTGAAGCCTTTTCATTCATGGATGGTTTTTCGGGATATAATCAAATCCAAATCAAACATGAAGACCAACACAAAACGACATTCATTTGTCCGTGGGGTACATTTGCATATCGTAAGATGCCTTTTGGCCTTCAAAATGATGGAGCCACATTCCAGCGGGCCATGTCTTTTGCTTTTCATGAACTCAAACATATAGTCGAGGCCTATTTAGATGATTTATCATCATGCTCTCGCAAGAGAATGGATCATCCCATGCACCTTAGACTAATCTTCGAACGTTGTGGCTACTTCAGGATTCACTTGAATCCAAACAAGTGCAACTTCTGTTTAACGTCAGGATGTTTGTTAGGTTTCATAGTATCAACAACAGGGATCATGGTCAATCCTCTTAAGGTGGAGGCAATAATCCAGTTGCCCCCCCCACGCACAATCTTACAACTTCAGAGTCTACAAAGCAAGGAAAATTTCTTACGACGCTTCATCGTCAACTATGCCGAAATCACCAAGGGCTTTATGCGTTTACTAAAGAAATACGTTCCTTTTTTCTGGGACGAAGCTGCTCAACACTCTTTCGATGCATTAAAACACGCCCTCACAACCGCACCTCTGCTATAGCCACCTAACTATAACAAATATTTCTTATTATATCTGGCTACCACAGAGTCAACCATAAGCGTGGTTTTAGTTCAGGAAGATGATTCGTTTTCAGAATATGTGATCTATTACCTGAGCTGAGGCCTAGTGGGATCGGAACTCAATTATTCTCATATCGAAAAACTTGCGTTGGAAGCAGTTCATGCTGTTGAATGATTCCGTCACTATGTTCTATTTCGAAATACCACCGTCATTGTTGTCGTGAATCCATTCCAGTACATGTTGACACGACGAGTTATAGGCGGAAAAATCAGTAGATGGATAGTCATCCTCCAAGAATTTGACTTAGAAGTTTCCTTTCAACAAAGTCCAAGAAGTCATTGGTCTTTGCAGAGCTTATTTCGAAACTTTCGATTGAGTCAGGTGATGTTGTGCCTGAGGACTCGCCTATCTGGGGGGATATGTTTTTTATTGCATCTTCAGACCCCTGGTACAGAGATATACTTATCTATCTCCAGACTTTGAAGTGCCCCACCTCTGCTTCTCGTGACGAGCGTCGGTGGATACACCATCAGGATAAGAATTATATCATACTCGATGATACGTTGTATCGGAGAGGTGTAGACTGCATCTTGCGTCGATGTCTCACTCATGAGGAGGCCATCATAGTGCTCAATGATTTCCATACCAGAGCTTGTGGTGGTCATTTATTTGGGTTGGAAACAACCCAAAAGATTCTACGAGCATGTTACTTCTAGCCGACACTTATCAAATATTGTATCGAATCAGTCAAGAAGTGCCATCCATGCCAAATCTTCTCTCGGAAGATGAGGGCACATCCCGCTCCTATGTTTCCTATCATCACAGTTGGTCCCTTCACTAAGTGGGGGATTGATTACACTACATGCAACCCCCCATCAGCAAGGGGGCACCACTATATCATCATAGTTGTCGACTACTTCAGTGTTCACTAAGTGGGTCGAAGCTATGCCAACATTTAAAGATGATGGAGAGATTGCATCTCTCTTCTTATTCAACTAGATCATAGCAAGGTTCGGTGTCTTGAGAGAGATTGTCACTGACCATGGCAGTCACTTTTAGAACCAAATGATGACCAAATTAACATCAAATCTTGGGTTATGGCAGGAACATTCATCACCTTACTACCCCCAAGCCAATGGGTAGGTGTAAGCTGTAAACAAAACTCTTAAGACTATTCTACAGAGAAATATCAACTCAGCCAAGTCAAATTGGCATTTGATGTTATATTCAACATTATGGGCCTACCGAACATCTATTAACACTGCAACCGGTTTCTCAGCTTTTCAACTCATTTACGGGCTGGAGGTACTCTTGCCCATAGAATGTCAAATCCGATCTCTAAAATTAGCAGTACAGTTATTGCTAGACACTTCTCCGCTTGAAGAATGATTAGTACACCTTAAGCAGCTTGATGAGCAGCGTCGCAATGCAACCTTGGCCAACGAGGCTCACAAACATAAGGTCAAGTGTCAATATGATAGGTTCGTTCGTCCTCGGATTTTCTCTGAAGGCGACCTTGTCTTGGTCTATGACCAAGACAAGGACCCCCTGGGGAAAGGAAAGTTTAAACCCATGTGGTTCAGACCCTTCATTGTAAAAGAGGTATTAAGAAAGGGAATTTATCGTTTGGTTGATTTTGAAGGGAATGCTTTGGCGGAGACTAGAAATGGGCTCTACCTTAAGAAGTATTACTCATAGACAGGTCAGTCTGGGTAAATTTTTGTAACTTATGTATAGTCTTTGTACTATTACTTTTTAAGTTTCTTTTAAAGTGTTATGGACGTGTCATTGATGTTATCTTTCATCAATATGGCAGATGTCAAGTGAGTCCGAGGTGTTCATTGTGTATGCAGACGGTGCTAATCGACACACGTGGAGGCTTGCCTCTGCAACTTGGGTAATCTTTACACCTCAGGGTCAGTTGTTATCTTCCAGAGGTATATGCTTAGGTGACACCACAAATAATGTCGCCGACTATAGTGCAGTTATTGAGTTGCTTCATGATGCCTTGTCATTGGGTATCTCTCATCTCCAGGTCTATCTCGACGCTCAAATGGTTGTGTCGCAACTGAACAGAGTATACTGGGTTCATGATCCAACTTTACACCGATGATTCCTTAGGGTATGTCTCGTAGAACGAAACTTTGATTATATTACATATTTTCATATTCCTAGGAGATTAAACCAAATTACAGATACTCTAGCTAATCAAATTTTAGATTCGCATCTTGCCCACATATAAAAGAAAATGGACATAAACATGTAAATACATTTTTTCACATAGAATCCATAAGACACAAAAATATAAAAACCATATATAAACATCATAAAATAACCAGAGTACATAGATGGACGCAAGCGCCTCAAAAATGGGAATAGTAACGAGTCACCGAGCTTATGCCCTCAAAAATTATATACAAGTAGGTTCTCGTGGCACATACAAAGTCTAAGTCTATTTAGGGCCTATGGCCCCTATTATAATCATCTATAGCATGGGCTAAACGCCTAAATAATCGGACCCATGTCCAAGGTGCCCCCACAACATGAGGCTGCATGGATGGTGGCAGGTCCTCTATCTCTGCCATCAGGACTGTGCGAGTAAGCACAGTGAATTTTTGCTCAACTCGTCTAAGGACCCTCTCGGCCTCTCCGGCTGGGAGGTTCCCTACTACTATTTCTCCCCCAGCGGTAGCAACCGTGGCTTCTGGCCATGGATGATGCATGTTCCGTGCATAATTGGTAGGTCGCATGGGTCCCACATCTGCATGCAAAAAACGTTTATCTGTCAAATACTCTGGCATACAAAAAATGATATATATAACAAAAAGACATAAAAATTACATATGCAAACAAAAAAAAACTACAAAGGTGGAGACTTACCCATCTCCCCTTGCTCCTCACCAGGAGGCACGGGTATCTCAGGATCTCTAGAAAAGTCTATCCCTACATATGGGTAGTCCTCAATCACAGGGATCTGTCATGATAGCCACACAAAGAAATCGTCGTCGAAGGACTCAACGGTCCTTCCACCACCCTGTCACAGCAGTAAGACTTCCCATATACACATTGTAGGGAAAGAGGCCCGATGTCCTCATACTACAACCTGAGGACTAATAATCAGAACTCGCTCAAAAAAGAATGAGCATAAGATGGTCCCGAACCCAAAGTTCCTCTGTTTCCATTGTCGGCAATCTTTCAATTGCTTCTTCATGCACTCGAGTAGTGTGGTACTCCAATAAAAAATTTGTGCATTCATGCACTGGATGGCACAGTTCATCTGTGTGCGAGACGCCTGATGCAAGGCTAGTGAGCTGGTAATCCACCCAATCAGTAACAATATAGTCTACAGCGCTAAGTTAGTAATCTTGCTAATGGGTACTTGGGAGCCCACAAGGTTAGTCCCAGCCTCACAATGCCCAGCTATCAATTCCTATATCTTGCTCGGCCCCACAGGAAACGTCCATAAGTTGACTGATTCACCTCTCCTTGAGAGGCCAGTCAAAAAATAGATATCCTCGGTGGTGGGCACTAGTGATTGCCCCTCTAGCATAAATGCCTCTGCATCAGGGTGCCAGTAGTCAATCAAGGCATTCAGTAGCCTTGATTGTGCGCGCATAAATGGACATAAAAAGAATTTGAGTAAACCGCATTGCATTAACATGGCCATGACATTCAGATTTGCTGCAACCAACTCATTGATTGCCTCATGCTCCCTTTCCCTCCACTGGACATACATCCTGCCAACACAACAAGGTAAAGGAGGGTGAGTACTTCCTTTTAGTTTGTTTTTTCATAAAAGGGGGGTACACATGGGCTGTAGAGGTGACAGTCACGTGTACACACAGGCATACTTTACTCTACCCAAATGTACATGCAGCCTGTCCAGAGACAACCCACGTGTACCTAGGGCCGACCTTTTTAAGGTCGACACCCACCCAAAAAATAAACTAAATAATAGAATTGAAGTATTGAATAACTAGATAAGGGAGTTTGTACTTACTTGGTCCAAGAAGAAGTTTGTTTCGTTCACTGTAGCTCCCAGAATCATTATTTTTGGCAAAGGGGCCCTTTTGGCTCCAAAGTCAATTTCCAAATCAGCAATGGTGATAATGAGCTACCAGCATCTATTTATAGACTTTTTGGCCTCTTTTTGTCACTTTTTTGGCCTCCCTTATCAGTTTCTTTATACCAAAAACCATTTAGAGTGATCCAGGAGTTACATGGGAGGGATTTGATCGGGTATTGGGACATGTTTTTTTTTGAGTTTCGAGAAATATTGACGGTCCATAAAATTTATTTTTTTTCAAAAATCAACTTGAGCATATAGGTTAGGTTACCACCCCAACTTTTGCATCTCGTTGTCTTTTTATTCTGCTATAGGATCGATCCCATCAGGTTGTGACACGGAACCATCATATCTACTCTAGAAGTGTCGCAACTTGGTGGTAGAGCTTACCAGAACATGGATGCCCTAGGTAGGTCCTGGTTGCATTATGGTGTACATGCCATTTCTAAAAACACTGTAGGCTCGAGAGTCCGTATAGTCTTTCCTGAATATGAGTTTGAGCCTCATTTTCATGAGTCTTTTTCACTCTTTGTCTCACCCTTAGGACTCCCAAAAAATAACGGGTCTCCTTTTAAGCCCTTTTCAGACCCTCTAAAAATGAAAAGATTGCCGAGTGATCCTGTGGCCTTTCACGCTCGTTAAACTGAAATTTGAAGTCACGTTTGTCCGGCGATAGTTTACCCCTTTTTCGGTCTGGACGGTCAACTGTACGAACAAAGGTATACTCTATCGAATTACCATTCTTTAGAAGAGTACTCTCAGGTATAATTTTATTCCTTTTTCGGGCCTGAGGGACTAAATTTATGAAAAAGAAACCCCCATGGAGTCCATAGTTAAGCTCTTTTCAGACTCCCTAAAATTGAAAAGATCGTCGAGTGACCTTATTATTTCACACTCGTTAAATTGGTCCAGAAGAATATTCCCGACGGAGTCCATAGTTAAGTTTTTTTCAGACTCCTTAAAAGTGAAAAAATAACAGAGTGATCTTGTCCTTGTCACACTCTTTAAAATGGTTTTGAATTGATGTCTAATCAGTGCTAATTTATCCTTTTTTGGAACTGACTAGACTATTGTCGAAAAAGGTACCCCAACGGAGTCTCCTTTTATGCTTTTTTCAGACTCTCTAAATATGAAAAACCACCGAGATTACCTTCTCTGGGCTCGTTAAACTTACATCGAAGGACATTACCATTGTGTGTTCTATCAACTGCATTTGCATACCTTATTCACCAGCCTTATGACAGTTTGTTTCTACGTCTTAACACCTTTGGCCGCCGGAGGATTTTCCCCAAGTATCATTTTACCAGAACATCAGTCTTGTCCTTGTGCCTTGAGCTCGTATGTTTTTAGTACTCGTTTCTCCATTGTAACATAATATTCCTTTATTCTTTTTCCAAAATTATCGAAAAGAACAAAAAAAGCAAATATACCCCAAAAAGAGGATGGGAAAAGTATTTTCTTTATTGGAAGCATAATGAGTCACCCTTGGATAAAGCACATCTGTCCGTTTAATCATCAAAATGTGGGATGTAGTACAACCTTAGGAAGCTTTTATCGCTATATAGAGTTGTGTCCTCCACTGTTTGGTTATTCTTCCAAACATATGGAGGGTTTGCGTTGCCTCCTGCTTCGTAGACTTATGATTAACATATATGTTTCCTGAGTCTTATAACTTGTCGTGCTATTGTCCAAGGTAAGTTTGTCACTAAGCCTGAGTCATCCCCTCTGCAATATGTCTCTTGTCTGCATACCCGGCCATCCTGAATGTCCAATCAAGTCCTTGTTCGAAATCACTGAAGCCTTCAGTCCAATCATCAAGATTATCAAGTCCATAACCGACAAGCCGTCGAAGACTTCTGGGTAGTGCAGTCGTACACTCATATTACACTCCTACCTGAGTTTAAGAATATTTTGAAGTTGTTTCTCGAGCTCTGAAGTCTATCCATCGGGCTGAATCAACTTCTAGAAGATGGATACTCTATATGTATATCTTTCTGATTTCGAGATGTAGCTCTGCTGTGTATTATTCGCGGCTACTCTTTATAGTTATTTGACATGGATCTACAATGTATTTGATTGGTAGCCATGGTTCTATTTTATCCCGAGAATGGGTATGCCCGCCTTGGTGAGACATTTGTTATTTTGCAGACGACACCTCTTGGTTCCTGATCCTTGGGCTCAATCGTTCGGCACATCAATAAAGATTGGTAATGTATTTTTGCCATCAGATGCTCTTCTGACCTCACACATTATGGCACATCTATTATAACCCTAAATTGCACCACACATGCTTACCTGGCATCAGGCCAACTCATATCCCTTCCTTGCCAAAACTCTGCTGAACAACTCTTTGAAAATTCTCTTGTGTCAAAGCCCACACGCCCTAACCCATTACTGCACGCGTGTGCATGTTGGCTGACTCACAACAGCCCGCATGTACCTAACAAAGAATGAAAAAAGGAAATTTGCTGATGGAACAAAAAGCTATGGGTCAGTTAACTGAAACTCCCGGCCATGCATGGCCAAGGATTCATCCAAAACCCTAGCTCCTTCTAGCCTATAAAAGAAGGGGTAGGGGTACCATTTGGAGGAGGAAAAAATATGGCGAAGAAACTCTGCCCATTTATGTAATCCATTGTCCCAACCCTTTAGCCTTTCCTCATGCCAAAGGATATTTAATGCAAAGCAGTTGAATGACAGAAGAAGAGGAGCCCAGGATCAGGTTCAAGGAGCAGTGGTTGGTCTCAGCTTTTTTGTAAGTTGATTCACTTTCAGTAATAAAAAGAATACTTTTCCCATCCCAATGCATGAATTGTCCATGGTTTGATTAATTTATGCTTGATTTCTAACCCTTGAGTATAGAAGTAGCATGCATGCATAGTTGTTGTTTGTCTCGAGTGCAGGTCATCTGTGAAAGGAGCAGCACAAGCAAGTAATCGAAGAGCAACGAAGGATCTGCATCGAACACTGGTAATAAGGTTGGTGGTCCTTTTCCATGCATTTACTGTGAAAAAGGGGTTTAAATCTTGGGTTGTAGGTAAAAAAGTAGTTTATATTCGGTCAAAATCTACATGCAAGTCTGACCGTAGTTTGCTAGTCCGTAGGGTGTTTTTCCCAACAACATTGCACAAGAGTATATAGATTCCCATATAACATACAATGTGATTCAGATGGGGGTAGCAGTTGGTGATGGTGTGTAGTGGAATACAGGAGGACCTAGTAGCATAGTGGACACTGGGAAATTCAGTGCCTTATCTTTTGCGGACAATGTTGTTGGGGATTCCATGGTTGACACTAGCAGTGAGGGGCATGAGGTAGCACCTCAAAAGGATTGTGATCAGGAGTCATGATACTTGTCAGGATAGTTCAGAGTCAGTGAGGAAATGATCATGGTAGCCACTAGACGCATCGATGACACACATGCATTTGTGGCAGATTATTTTTGGAGGGAATCGATGGTACATGATAGTTCATATGGGGAATTTTCCATGGATGAATTTCACACTCTCAAGGAGATAGTGACTATGATGAGGGATGACTACCAATAGTTGTTGATGGACAAAGATTACCTATTGGAGGTTGGTGAGATGTATCACAGGGCCCTGAGGGAGCATGATTTGGAGGTGGACTGACTCACTCATGAGTTGGAGAGCACACAAGGATTCTTGAAAAGAACACAAAAATCCCTTCAAGAATCAGAGTGTCATATTGGAGGAGCTCCTTGAGGAGATTGGTCAAATATACACCCTATCTATCTCTATAGAGAGTCAGATACATTCCTTAGTTACATTGTTGGAGGATGTTCGGGTGTCATAGGGGCCATATTTCATGGGTAGTTCTGAGACAGTCGATCATACACATACACATGAGGATTCCAAAGCCAAGGGAAGTTACGAGGACACTTTCTGACGCAACCTGCCCTCGATGGCACGGCCGCTCCCACCAAGACCTTCTTCCACCTCTAGCCCAAAGAGTCTAAGCTCTTCCAACTCCCCTCGGGAGTCACGAGTTACCCACAGCAACTCCTTTGGAAATCGGGATATCGCGACTCAGGAATTCGCGGTTCATGCGAACGAAATTCGCTGACAGCTCTAAAATCCGAACCCCGAACTCCGCATAGTCAACAGTCAATGCAAGAGGTCTCGGGGATTTTCCTATCGGGAAATCGGCGTATGAAAGGCAGTGATATACTTACCCTTCGAACCCCCGAACGCCGATGTGCCTATATGCTTCCACCTGTCTCCCACTATCTCCCGGGTCCCATGCTTCCACCTCCTCTTCGGGATTTCGCGGATCGCGAATCCACGATGCAAGAGCTCCTTGGCGTCGAGAACTCTGATTCTCCGAACGCCGAAACCCCGAAGTCTGATGACACCTGTCCTCCACCCGCTCTGGGGTCCCACTCAACTACGTCACCCCCTTCGCTCGTGCGATCGGGGATCACGTGATCGCGATTTCACTGGTCACAATTCTCTTGCATCACAAAACCCCGTATGTCGAAACCCCGATGCCACCTGTCAACATCCCATGGAGAGGTCTAACCCCTCGAAACCTATCTCCCACTCACACTGTCGAGAAATCACGATTCGGGAAATCGTTGTTCCTGGTGCACAAGGTCACAGACCTTGCAAAACCCCGAATCCCGAGTTATCAAGATCGGCGGCCACGTGTCTTCCTGAAGATCGATGGCTCCAGATGATTCAGGAAATTGTCGGTCGCGATTTCAAAGAGCTTGAACTCTTGCCTCCGGGAAACTCTGAACGCCGAAGCCCAATCCTCAGGGATCCTGCGCCACGTGTCCCTTCTCCGATCAACGACTCAGATTGATTCGGTGAATCGCGACTCGCGATTTCACGAGGTGTAAACCTCTCGCCTTATTAATCCTCGAATACCGAAACCCTGAAGTCCGATGGACTTTGGTCCTCCCTGTCTGCGCTTGTGGGTTATCTCCCACACAACTTCCCCACGATCGGAAGGTCCTCGAGATTTCATGAGACTTCACGGGGATTTCAAACCGTAGATTCTCTCTCTCTTGAGAACTCCTTCTGATCCTAAGGCTAGGTTCTGTTCACGCTCCTCCTGGGTCTGTTCCTCGACACTTACAAGGAATTATCCCTCCTGAGCTTTGTCTCTCTCTGACTCCTTCAGAGACTTCTCACGTTCTTCCAGTGCTCGACTTCCAACAGCTCTCAAAACGTTGAAGTCGTCTAGACCTGCGCAATCTGGCTAATGCAGTCCAGTCCTCCTTCCCTCGGACTCGGCTCTGAGACTTCAACTCGACTTGCACTCACCTGCACGGTTCAAATAACCCAGCTCAACTCTGGGCGAAAGAGAACAAAAGTTCAACTGCTCAACCCCCTCACGCACTCTATGCAGAGTAATTCAGCTGCACTCTATGCAGGAATCTCCAGACTTAAGCAGAGAAACAATTGTAACTCATTCCCTCATTCTCTCAGGTTTCCAACTTCATATGTAATCACATATGCAGCATATAGAAGATAAGCATAAAAAGAGGCAAACATGCAACATCATAATGCCAACAACACAAAGAGACTGAATACATCCATGGAATTGAATAAAAGCTTTCCTATTAATTCAATGTCTGTACATGGAGTTTCTTCACAAGCTCTCTGCTCTGCTCTTTTTTTTTTTTTCTCTAATGCTAATGCTGAATAATCTCTCAA
>ML803345.1:619421-652600 GCA_009831015.1 Picea engelmannii | reverse complement strand
AGCTGTGTCCCATACAAAATTTGAAATGGGCTCTTACCTGTACTCCGATTCACAGAATCGTTGTACGCAAACTCTGCCTGTGGTAGGATTTGATCCCAACTGGTGTGATGCTCCGTCACCAGACTCCTCAACAGATCCCCCAAACTCCTGTTGACCACTTCTGTCTTCCCATCTGTTTGCGGATGGTAAGCAGAACTGAATGCTAAGTCAGTCCCCAGCTTCTTCCATAGCGTCCTCCAAAAATGGCCTATGAACTTGGTATCCCGATCCGAGACTATGCTTCTCGGTAATCCATGCAATCTTACAATCTCTTTGAAAAATAAATTTGCGATGTGGGTTGCATCACTGGTCTTATGACACGGGATGAAATGTGCCATCTTCGAAAACCTGTCCACCACAACAAAGATGGAATCAACTCCTCGCTAAGTTCTTGGTAATCCCAACACAAAGTCCATGCTAATGGCTTCCCATGGCCTTTCGGGTATAGGTAACGGCTGATATAACCCTGTGTTCTGTTTTCTGCCCTTCGCGTGTTGACAAATTCTGCATCAGTCAACAAATCTCTTCACATATGCACGCATACCTGGCCAAAAATACGATTCGCTCAGCTTTGCGAATGTTTTTTCATGCCCAAAATGACCTGCTAGTCCACCCCTGTGCTTTTCTCGTACCAAATTCTCTCTCATAGAGCAATCTGGAATGCACAATTGATTGCCTTTGAATAGCAATCCATCCTGTATCAAGAAATCTATCCACGGGCTCCTATCTCTGAGCACCAGATTCTCGGCTGCTTCATAAGCTTCCCCGAAATCAGCATCACCTGCATACATATATTTCAGGTTTTCAAAAACCAAAGTCTTGACCCTGAATTCCTGTAGCAATAAACCTTTTCGACTCAAGGCGTCAGCTACCTTGTTTGCAGTCCTTGAAATGTGCTTTATGACAAAGGTGAAATTCTGCATATATTCCACCCATTTCGCATGCTTTTGATTCAGCTTCTCCTGCTGACTCACGAATTACAGTGCATGATTATCATTGTAGAACACAAATTCTTTGGGTATGAGATAATGCCTCCACTTCTTCAATGCCTGGATGATGGCATAGAATTCTTTGTCATGCGTGGAGTACTTCAAATTTGCATCATCCAGCTTCTCGCTGTAATATGCAACAGGTCGATCATCCTGACTTAAGACCCCTCCAACAACATACCCACTGACATCACACTTCACTTGGAAGGTTTTCTGAAAATCTGGCAACACTAACACTGGCTGCTCGGTTAGCTTTCTCTTTAACAGATTGAAGCTCCTTTCAGCTTCGGCTGTCCACTGAAAAATTTTATGCCACTTTTTCACAGTGTCCATCATGGCAGCACTAATTCCACTGAAGTTTCAAATTAACTTCCTGTAGAAGCTTGCCAAACCGTGAAAGCTCCTTACCTCAAAAACATTTCTCGGTGATGGCCAATTCCTGATTACTTCAATCTTCTCAGGATCCATCTTCAATTCATTTGCCGAAATAACGAACACCAGATATATGAGTTCCGTCTGCATAAACAAGCATTTTTTTAAATTGATCAACAACTTCTCTTGTTGTAACCTTCTCATCACAATGGCCAAATGCCTCAAGTGTTCAGCTCTATTCTTGCTGAAAATTAAAATATCATCCAGGTATACCACCACAAATTTGCCAATGAATTCCCGTAGGACTTCATTCATCAGCCTCATAAAAGTGCTTGGCGCATTTGTCAACCCAAACGGCATGACCAGCCATTCGTACAAACCCTCGTTTGTTTTGAATGTTGTTTTCCATTCATCTCCCTCTCTCATCCGGATCTGATGATATCCGTTTTTGAGATCTATCTTGGAGAAGTAATTTGCCCCACTTAGGCAATCCATCAAGTCGTCCATTCGTGGCAGTGGAAACCTGTACCTAATGGTAATCTTATTTATTGCCCTGGAGTCTGTACACATCCTCCAGCCTCCATCCTTCTTTGGACTCAGTACTGTCGGAACAGCACACGGACTCAGACTCTCTCTCACTAGTCCCTTGTCCTGTAGATCCTGTACCTACCTTTTGACTTCCTCATTCTCTTGAGGTGTCAACCTGTATGCTGCCTTATTTGGCAAACTTTCTCCGGGTATGAGGTCAATGTGGTGACTCACAATCCTCATCGGTGGCAACGAACGAGGTAGTTCATCCACTATGATATCAGCGAACTCTCCAAGCAGTTCCTGAATCTCCTCTGGTAAGTCGTCCACTCTTGTGCTTGCAGGACAATTCTCGGCTTACTGACAACAAAGAATTGTGGATTCTCATCCTTCTCCATCTCTGTGAGAAGTTATTTCCAACTCATGAGAAGTATGGTACTGGTTACTTCCGACTCCACCTTCTTATCCTTCCTCGGAAGAAATGTATGTGTTTTTCCATCCTTCTCCAAGGTGTATGTGTTCATCCTCCCATTATGAACAACATTTCTGTCAAACTGCCATGGTATTCCCAATAATACATGGAAGACATCCATGGGAATGACATCAAACAAGATTTCATCTCTATATTCACCCATTTTAAAATTTACCAAGCATTGTTTTGTAACACATACCTGGTGTCCTTTCTACAGCCACGTCACTTTGTATGGACTCGGGTGCTTGTTCGTTTTCAGCTCCAATTTCTCCACCATCTCGGTTGAAACGAGATTATCTGTACTCCCACTGTCCACTATAACCTTTCATTTCCAGCCCTGGGTTTTGCAAGTCGTCCGGAACAGTCTGCATCTCTGCGCTGTATCCTCCATCTCTTTCTCGGGTTTCAAGAGAACTTTATGCACTGTTAGTGACTTCCCGCTTCCAGTGTCTTCATCTTCAACATCACGCCTCTGCGCCTCAGCAACATGAGCTTTTCCTCTATCCATATTTCTCTCTGGACAGTCCACGGCTTTATGACCATCTTTTCCACACGTGAAACATGTGATGACTCCTCCTCTGCCTCTTCCTCTACCTCGGGTACGAGGAAATGTATTTGCATCAGCGTAATATCCTTGTTGATCTGGTTGCTGTCTCCTCAACTCAGCAACTTGCTACCTCTGCTGTGAGGTTCCACCTCTCTCAACTCTTCCATGAGGCCTCTTCCAATCCTCCTTGGGCTTTTGAGTTCTTTCTTGGGAAACTGCTTTGCCTCTAGGTTGGCTTCTGCCTCACCCTCTCTGTCCCTTCTTGTGGTTCAGCTTCTCTTCGGCCTTTAGAGACATCTGGTATGCATCCTCAACTATGCGGATGATAACCATGCTCAACTCGTCCTGAATGTCATACCTAAGACCATTCAGATATCTCTCCACCTTTTCATCATCACTCTCCCGATGACCAGCTCGAATATTGAGCCTGTAGAACTCCTCAGTGTACTCTTTCACCGTCATCAACTTCTGCCTCAAGTTCTGCATGCGCCTGAACAGAGTGATCTGGTAGTCCCTCTGAATGAACTTCGCCTTCATCTTGGCGATCATTCGATCCCAACTTTTGATCTTTTGTTTTCCCTTGGAACGTCTGTCTGCCTGCAGCTCATCCCACCATAAGGCTGCGTGTCCCTTCAGCTTGGTGACAACATGCCTCACCTTCTTGTCCTCTTCAATGTCTTCGTAGTCGAAGTAGGTGTCGAGTGCTCGGATCTAATCCAACAGCTCCTCTACGTTTAGATTTCCCTCATAGACGGGAATATCCATCTTCGTCTTCGAGCTCATCCTTGAAATGGCTCTGATCAACCTCTCTGTCGAGGCATCTTCTGTGGCGACCTCTCCTTGGTCGTGTCCAGCTTCCTCTTCAACCTCAGGATCGCTGAACTCTGCTGCACCTGCTCCACACCTCTGGGTGGCCTCCATATCTTCGAGTCTCGCCCTGAGATCTCGGATTTGACGTTCCATCTCTGGATTCCCCGCTGGATTCCTTGCTTGCCTACCCCTTCTTCGGGCATCCCTGTCCTCACGATCAGGTGACTGCCTTTCTCTCCTGGGCGGCATTATATCTCTTCTATCTCTGCTTCAAAAGCAAAGGTATTCCTGCTCTGATACCACTCTGACGCAACCTGCCCTCGATGGCACGGCCGCTCCCACCAGGACCTTCTTCCACCTCTGGCCTGAAGAGTCTAAGCTCTTCCAACTCCCCTCGGGAGTCACGAGTTACCCACAGCGACTCCTTTGGAAATCGGGATATCGCGACTCGAGAATTCACGGTTCATGCGAACGCAATTCGCTGACAGCTCTAAACTCCGAACCCCGAACTCCGCATAGTCAACAGTGAACGCTCTTGGTCTCGGGGATTTTCCTATCGGGAAATCGGTGTATGAAAGACAGTGATATACTTACCCTTCGAACCCCCGAACGCCGATGTGCCTATATGCTTCCACCTGTCTCCCACTAGCTCCCGGGTCCCACGCTGCCCCCTCCTCTTCGGGATTTCGTGGATCGCGAATCCACGATGAAAGAGCTCCTTGGCGTCGAGAACTCCGATTCTCCGAATGCCGAAACCCCGAAGTCCAAAGACACCTGTCCTCCACCCGCTCTGGGGTCCCACTCAACTACGTCACCCCCTTCGCTCGTGCGATCGGGGATTGCGGGATCACGATTTCACTGGTCACAATTCTCTTGCATCACAAAACCCTGAATGACGAAACCCCAATGCCACCTGTCAACATCCCATGGGGAGGTCTAACCCCTCGACACCTGTCTCCCACTCACACTGTCGGGAAATCGCGATTCGGGAAATCGCTGTTCCTAGTGCACAAGGTCACAGACCTTGCAAAACCCCGAATCCCGACTTATCAAGATCGGCGGCCACGTGTCTTCCTGAAGATCGACGGCTCCAGATGATTCGAGAAATCTCCGGTCGCGACTTCAAAGAGCTTGATCTCTTGCCTCCGGGAAACGCCGAATGCCGAACCCTGATCCTCAGGGATCCTGTGCCACGTGTCCCTTCTCCGATCAATGGCTCAGATTGATTCGGTGAATCGCGACTCACGATTTCACGAGGTGTAAACCTCTCGCCTTATTAATCCTCGAATACCAAAACCCCGAAGCCTGATGGAATTTGGTCCTCCCTGTCTACGCTTGTGGGTTATCTCCCACGCAACTTCCCCATGATCGGAAGGTCCTTGGGATTTCGTGAGATTTCACAGGGATTTCAAACCGTAGATTCTCTCTCTCTTGAGAACTCCTTCTGCTCCTAAGGCTAGGTTCTGTTCACGCTCCTCCTGGGTCTGTTCCTCGACACTTACAAGGAATTATCCCTCCTGATCTTTGTCTCTC
Organism: Picea engelmannii; assembly: GCA_009831015.1. NCBI lineage: Eukaryota > Viridiplantae > Streptophyta > Pinopsida > Pinales > Pinaceae > Picea > Picea engelmannii. The sequence goes on along the minus strand of ML803345.1, from coordinate 647,310 downwards.
TCTGACTCCTTCAGAGACTTCTCACGTTCTTCCAGTGCTCGACTTCCAACAGCTCTCAAAACGTTGAAGTCGTCTAGACCTGCGCAATCCGGCTAATGCAGTCCAGTCCTCCTTCCCTCAGACTCGGCTCTGAGACTTCAACTCGACCTGCACTCACCTGCATGGTTCGAATAACCCAGCTCAACTCTGGGCGAAAGAGAACAAAAGTTCAACTGCTCAACCTCCTCATGCACTCTATGCGGAGAAATTAAACTGCACTCTATGCAGGAATCTCCAGACTTAAGCAGAGAAACAATTGTAACTCATTCCCTCATTCTCTCAGGTTTCTAACTTGATATGCAATCACATATGCAACATATAGAAGATAAGCATAAAAAGAGGCAAACATGCAACAGCATAATGCCAAAAACACAAAGAGACTGAATACATCCATGGAATTGAATAAAAGCTTTCCTATTAATTCAATGTCTGTACATGGAGTTTCTTCACAAGCTCTCTGCTCTGCTCTTTTTTTTTTTTCTCTAATGCTAATGCTGAATAATCTCTCAATTACACAAGGAGGGTGCCTATATTTGTTTTCCCTCCTGGAAGATGAAAACTATCTAATCTACAGCTAACCCTATCTACCAGCATTTAAAACTGTTAAATGCCTCCTTATCTACATTATATTACAAATGCGCTCACTTTGAATGCCTTTAGTAAAATGACGGCGCAACAATACCAAGGTAGAATTCAAAATTTAAGGTTTGCTGGCTTATCCAGCTGTCTCTTCTTTCTCCACGCGCTGTCTCGGAGATTGAGTCGTCGATGCTCCTGCATCACTTTCATTTTTGTTCTAGGATTGGTTGGTATCCACACAGAGGAGGATCTCACAGTACACCTGGGACATATGATGATTAGAGAGATGTACAGTTGGATTTAGGGGGATGTATAGATTGCAGAGGGAAGACACACTTAGTGGAGTCTGGATATACCTCTCCTTTGCAAGATGACATAGTATTGGGAGATCACCTTCAGAGTAGAAAAAACTATGTGAGTGATGATGGGGGGAGAGTGATTTACCAACAATTTTTGGAGTTATCTACTATTCTACCTGATGATTGGGGTTTAGTTATGACTACAAGTGAGTATTTACGATGGGTACCGATGGATGAGATTTTGGTTGAATCCTTGGGATTGAATAAAACATATGATAATTTCCAGTCCTACAGTCAGTTACACATGTTTTTGCTATCTTTTCCTGACACTTTCATCATTGAAAACAACATAGGGGGACATAGATAGTGGCAAGGGATATGGAGAGTGTATAGGATGAGACCACCTGAAGGGACTGATTTTATTGCATACAAAAAGATAGGTATGGATCATCAAAGATAGATAGTTGAGACCTGGGGCATGATGGTGATAATCTTAGGCCATGGGACAACAAATATCTTAGAGGGAGACACAGATTCAGATTCTCACAGGGATGAGCATGGAGGGATTTCAATAGTTATCAATATGAGACATGAGAAATTAGTGGGGATTTAAAGTGATGAAATTCCAAGTTTTCCATGGGATTCAGGAGTCCATTTGGTTAGTAAGTTGTTTCACCTTATGATGGCCCAGGTTGCGCCAAAGAGAAACATACTTCACTCTTGCATGGTTTTGAGAGGGCTTGCAGGGGATTGTCCTATGAGGTGAGACCGATTCTCCCTATTGATATGCATGATCGAGTATGGAGATGGTTGGGAAGATGTTTTTTCCACAGAGATACCTTTACAGGTTCAACGTCTTGATAATAGGTCCAGTTTTCACAGATATTTCAGCATGAGGATCCAATAGTGGGGGATCCAATATGTATACTGTGAGAAGACAATCATGATCAGAGTAGTGCAGAGACAACATGGTGATCTTGGGTAAAGACTAGCATGGGACCCAAGGATTACAGGTATGCTAATTTCATTGATTGATGGAGGGGAGTGGATCCTTGTAGGGGAAAGATACTTTGACTTTCCATTGAGCTTCAGTATTGAGGGGAGCACATCACTTGAGGGTGATTCATTGAGGTCTTGTAGTACCTCACTATGGTGACAACATGTTCAGTTGGTGGAGATCGTGTTGGTATTGGTATGGACTTGGAGGATAGACTCATTCCGAGTTGAGGCCATGTGGCATTTGTAGGAGACTCATGGTGTTGATATGCTACAATATTATGCCTCACAGGTTATTGTAGTTCATGTCTTAATATGGGATCTAGGGGGTAGAGTGCATGATAGTTCAACTTTGGATGGATCCTACTTTATGTCCCAAAGGTGGAAATGGGACCGTGATATTATATGTGGATCTATTCAGTTATTGCTTGAGGACAAACAATATTCTAGCAGAGAGGACTGTAATGTCCCCACTTTGGGACATCATTATATACAGAGTGTTATGCTAACCAAAGTAGCCAGATTGGGGTGATAGCGAGTACAAGAGCTATTGATGGGTGTTATTGGGTGCAACTTGCATCGCTCATATTATTTCATCATCATGATCCATTCCGCACAACTTGGCTTTGGTTCCATTACATTCCGACGATTTCCATAATTTTGAGTTATTATGGGCTATATGTTAATTAAATTCACTAAGAAGGTCATATTGAGAATAATACTTGGAGGAACCTCTTAGTGTAATAGCTCATCAGAATCGAGAGGAATAACACTACAAGATAGGATGTTGAGAACTGACTTCCAGTGGCCAGAGAATCCATAAGGAGGGATAAATCACTTTTCAGAGGTAAAATGATTAATTAATCAATTAAAGTGATTTAATTAATTAATAATAAAATAAAGTAAAATTCACTTGGAGAGACAAGGTGAACAGGGAGGATAAAAGAGATATAGGGGCCTCTATTCTCTCATTATGTTGATTATCAGTTTGAGATCTGGCTTCTTGCTAGTACACCAATGCACTTGGGGATTTTGAGGGTTTTGACTTAACCAATCCTAGATATTAGCTCAGTGGTGAAAGATCCCTCCCTCACCATTCTATACCAGGCTATCTCAACCATGGGTGGATTCTTCAGCCGCTACAGGTTTAGAGAGAGACATGGCACAACTACAAGTATTTTTCAGCAGGAGGTCACACCACCTTGAGGAGAGTAGCTCAATCTGGAAAGAGGAGAAGGAATATGGGAAAAGGGGATTCTAGGTATTCTCTGTATGGCCTAGGGCACCTTCAATAGCCTATTTCAAAGGGTTTTACTCTGTTATATTATTTATTGGAGCTTGACACGAGTTGGAGAGAAGGAGGGCACACTACAGGTTCAAGACTCAGTCTTTTGGTGGGTCAATTCTTCATTATTCATCCCGAGAAATTGCCAGGGGCTTTCCCTTGGCATGATCTATATTTTGGCATATTTCTCAGACTATTTGGTGGCCATTTTAAGAGAGGCCAAATTCTTGGGTTGCTTCAACTAGTGAGGGGTGCATTGTGCTAGGAAGATCATCACATTTCAGTTGGGTTATGAGTTGGTTCATTTGGGTTTTTGTTCTATAGATTGGAAAGGATTTTGGAATCCAAGATCTTATTCTATCTTGTATCTTGGAGGATTTATCATCCCAATGCTCTATTCCCTTATATGTATTCCCAATCTGCACCATTTTGTATGAGGTCAGAGATCTATTTTTAATAAATCTGATCTGAAGTATTTATGGCTATTTCTTGTGTTGTTTATCTTGCATCTCATTGAGTACATTCCATTGCTATATATTCTTTGATTATTGGCTGAAAAAACACATTAAACCATTATTATAAACCCTAGCGCAAGTCATGAGACATAAATCTGCAAAGTGTTTGATGAAATTCCACAATTGGAAAACACATAAAAATCAATGAACAACGTAATTCTCCTAGCATATTGGGTTGCGAATATTACAATATGAGTAGGTGCAATCCATATTCATGAAGTTGAATGTTACAAATACGCGGATGCAACCAATCAGCCTCAGCAGTGGGGAATAATGTGGGTAATTCCATGTCTAATAACCCTTCAATATTATATTCATTAATTGGAAATGAACCAATATCTGGCCAGTCGACTTGTTGAATAGGTGAAGACTCAAAATTTTCAATAAATGTTCTTATTTCTTCCACTTCTCTACATTCATTTGGTAGGAGAGAAAAAAAACATGAAGGATGAGTGAAAATAATGATCAGAAAACCCTTGAATGTCAACAATATTGTTATATGTTTCTTCAATATCAAAATCAACAAATTTAACCCTAGTTGACACAACTATTTGGTTTTTTGGGAGAGCAATAGCTAACTCCATGTCAATTTGAACATCTTGTGAAAATTTATCCATTTGAATTTTTTTAATACAATGCACTCATCACTAATGATCCCTTGACATAAAATTCATAATATTTAGATTAGGCACCACGTCTCCTCACAATTAAGAAGTCAATATATTCAATACATCGTGGAAGATTTATAGCAATCATGGGAATATATTGTGGAAAGCTAAATGTGTGGCCATTATATTTATATTTACCACCTTGTTTACCATCCACGAAATGTGGGGAAGTACTTGGGGGTTTCTCGTGCTGTATTCAAAGGAAAAAAATTTGAGACAATTTTAATGTAAGAAGATAAATAACTTGAATGGGAAGACCCATATCAACATTTGGTGATAAATAAAGGTTATGTTTGTTGTACACATATGAATAATATAATACATTGCAACATATGGAGAGAAAAAACATAGTAGGATGGGGAAATAATCTATTGTTGACATGTATACAATAAAAAAAAATTGCATATCAATAATATAATGTCAATTGAACATTAATAAGGTGATTAATATGCATTGAATGACACTGTGGAAACAAAGTGAAAATGTAGGAAACTTAACATAGACATTCTATGCAAGGTGAAAATATTTAAATTGGATTTTACAATGATATGGACTTTAATTGTTACTCTTCTTTTTTCCTAATTGTAACATATTCATTGTTTTTTCATCTTTGCATAGTGCTCAAAAGAGAAAGGTGACAATATTCATAAACCATCTATTGATTTGACTCTTTATATAGAAGTGAAGGTCAACCCTTGCTTCTCTTTGTTTCCAATATCAACCATTTCACTTTCTAAAGTCAACCACTATGATTTGTGAATAGTAAGGGCCCATGCCATCTTCAAAGGAATATGTTTATGATTTTCTCTTATAACTGGTGTGATTGGTATAATGTTTGGATTTACTGGGTCAAATGGATCACCAATGTACTTATAAAATAAAATAGGTATGTACATTGGAAGTTGAGGAGGTTTTGAGCCAGACATATAGAATATATTCTGAATGTAACCAAGGGCACCATTCACTAATCCATCTTCAACCCACAAGTTACATGTCAACATGAGTTGTTCTCTAGGGCATAAGAGAACTTGACGTTCCAATTGATCATCATCAACATCATAAATTTATGTTCATCATGTATGCTCAACAACACATCATGCAATTAGAGGATTTAATGATTTCAACATCTGTCTATTATGTAATCTCAACAAATTATTTGTTGGGAACAAATGAAGGGATGAATTAAATAAAATCCTCTCATCAAGAGGAAAATTCATATCAACCTGTGACATAACAAGTTACCAATCATCAAAAAGGGGTTCTCGATTTCTTATGTTCATTAAGAGTCTATGAAAAGAATATTGTTTCAGATCATTTTTCCTTTTGTAGAAATATTGAATCTAAGTTGGAAATGATGTTGAATTTTCTCCATAAGACTTTCCACACTGTATTAATTGCATAAAAAGGATTATCTTTGACAAGAGGAAATTGACCAAGGTCACCCACAATAGATCTACCACCAAGAGGATACAATTTATTATGTGAAAATTCTTCTCATAATCGAGAATTAACTTGTATGAATAACCTTGGTCCTAAAAATCTCATTTCATCTATCAAAATATATCGAACATGCCTAATTTCCTATTGAAATATTGTCAGAGACTACCACGTTAGTGGTCGCATATCCTTAATAAGAATTTTTAGTGTCGAAAGTATTTCGTTGCATGTATATTAAAAGAAACTATTCCCGTCGAAGCAAGAAAAAGAAAATGAGTATTTCCATCAGAAGATGAAGTAGAAAGAGCATGAGAAATACAATGAACAAAAAAATACTTTCCAGTTCCCTAAAAAATCATTAGAAGAGGTTTAGGACATGGATATTCCATGGAATGTTGTAAAATTATATCAAAATCAACTCATTGTTTCTTTGCCAAGGAATATGGAGATGCAAATGTGTGATGAAGATTTCAACAATAACACCCTTTGATTGGGAATTTCTTATAAAATAAATAGTCTCTTCTACAACATCATTTGAAACTCTTGTTTGCTCCAAATCAAAACATATATCAAATTTTCTTCGACCAAGAGTGTGAAGTCGAGAAACATTCACATTATTAGGATGAACAAACTAAGACAAAAGTTGTCATTCATCAAAATTATATTCCACATGGGTTGGTTGTTCTAGGGAATTGACATCATCTTCAACATTTTCCAGAGAGGTAGGGCCTTGATAAACATGAAATTGTTCATATCGAAAAATATCTCCAATTTTCAATCATTGTATCATCTAAAAGGCCAATATCTAAGGGAATGCTCCTGAATGGTTTGTACAAAAGAATTTATTCCAACATAAAGTTTGGAAGACTTCAGAAGCCTCATCAAGAATAGAATAAAACCATGGCCAAACTCTAACAATTGCATGAACATCTCTAAGTTTCCATTTCTCTTTATTATGTTTGGCATTAAATGTCCAAGATATTTCTATTTCTATCAAACACAAATTTTCAACAAAAGCAGGTCTCTGTCAATATGTTTGAAGAAAATTGTTAGGAGATGAAAAATGATGGGGGTCCTTTGGAAAATTAAAAAAAACCTTTCTCCCAACATTTATGGAAACAATTTTTTTACTGCAAAGTACAAGAGGTTTCTTTAGTAACATATGACAAGTTTCTTGGGCTCCAATGTTATGATCAAAAAGTGTTTCAACAATGAATCCTCTATATGTAGACAAAGCAGGGTCCTTTGAGTCACCAAAATTTGAAATTCTAGTTATCATATCTTGATAACTTTTTGACCTCTTTTCTACTTTGGAAGCATACTTAGCAATATATTTCAAGATAGCATGTTGAGAAGCCACTGGTTGACAATCAAAATTTCCACGTCACATTGAAAGAAGATATACATTATGGAAATTTATCCTATTATTGTTTCGTGTTCGCTCATATTTCTTTCTGCCTTTCTCATCTATGAATAATATTGATTCCCCTCGAACCTCCCATGGATAATTTTAGTGACAACTTAGAATAACACCTTTCTTGCGCAAGAAATAATCTATGAACATTGTAATTATTTGAACAGGTTTCAACAAATGTTCATAATCATCATGAGGATTGGAAGAAAAAATATGATTTGTATTCAATAGGAAATGATCATCATTGATGCTTCTAGGAACCATTATGTTTCAGCGAGGAATGAATGTCACGTGGATTCTATGTTGTTACATATCTATCAAAATATGTCTTTGCAGCATGCACATTTGAAGGATTAGACCAATCTAATATTTCCATGTTTCGATCACTTTGCAACTATAAGAATTCATGGATGTGACTTGATCCTCTATGTTGCCACTCATATCTAAAGAAGGATAGATATAACAAATATATATATATATATATATATATATATATATATATATATATATAAGAAATAAAAACAACAACCAACACAAACATTTGCTAGCATTAATATGACAAAATGAACATGTACCAAAATCATTTAGCTCCAAGATATTTTTGGATGATTTATTCTCGAAATATATTGAATCTATGATTCATAAACATTCCAACAATATGGGGGTATGTGATAAAATTCTCAATTTTTATATGAGGTTGATTTGAACCATGCGAATTTGAATTTCTAGGCATGATGCTATGCAAGTTTGTCCTGCTTGTGTCATCATCACTCAAAGTAAAAAACAAAGTTGGCCAACCCAAGTGAGTAATTATGTGAGTGATTTTAGTACTACACTTTATCCAATAGGCCCTTGTACCTCTAAGTGAAGAACCAAAATGCATAAGATGCTCAACCAACTTATTATCAGGTAAATATAAGATTTGTTGATGCAAGGATTCAATTGATGCTGGGGAGTTATCATGTATATTTTTATTTACAAAAACAATATTAGTAGCTTGCCTTCGATGTAACATTATCATGTTCAATAAGAAGTATTGAAAGAAATGATTGCTTCCAAATCTATGATCTGTATATGAGCAGGTGCAATCCATATTCATGAAGTTGAATGTTACAAATACATGGATGCAACCAATCAACCTCACCAGTGAGGAATAATATGGGGAATTCCATATCTAATAACCCTTCAATATTATATTCATTAATTTTAGATGAACCAATATCTAGCCAGTCGACTGGTTGAATAGGTGAAGACTCAACATTTTCAATAAATTTTATTATTTCATCCACTTCTCTTCATTCATTTGGTAGGTGAGAAACAAAATATGAAGGATGAGAGTGAAAATAGTCAACAAGAAATCCTTGAATATAAAAAACATTGTTATTTGTTTTTTCAATATCACAATCAACAAATTCAAGCCTAGTTGATGAATCTGTTGAGTTTTTTGGGAGAGCAGTAACTGAGTCCATGTCAATTTTCACATATTGATAAAATTTATCCATTTGAATTTTGTAATAAAATGCAGTCATCACCCTTGATCTCTTGACATAAAATTCCCAATATTTAGATTGGGCACCATGTCTCCTCACAATTTAGAAGTCAATATATTCAATACATTATGGAAGATTTCTAGCAACCACAAAAATATCTTGCAGAAAGATGATTGCGTGGACACTATATTTATATTTCCCACCATGAACATGGGTTACTTGAAATATAGGATGTATGCATGCTATGATAATCTCTTCAACTTGGCTAACTACTCTTAGAACATGAGGTTTCTCACCAGGATCCATGTGATTTGATTGAGAAAAATGATGGTAACCTGTCTCCTTCTTACACCTTTTACAAATAGGTCCTTCAGACCCCCTCAAAACTTGGATTCTAGGATATGATTGTTGGAAAACATGGCACATTTGAGCAATGGAGAGGTTATCTATCTTCGCTTGAAAAGTTGTATGTACTAGAATCATGGAGGGATGAAACTGTATATTTCCACTAGGAATGTAATCTTTTTGAATACAATTGGGAAGAGTAAAATGACCTATTAAATATACTTCATCTTCAACAATGTTAGAGGGCCCACCGAAATTTATAGCAGGTGGATTGGGCCTATTGCTTTCAACGATTATTTCCATTAAATTTATGGATTTCATTTCTATATCCTGGTTGCATTGAATGGTGTCCTTGTAATAAAATACTCTAAACTTTAATGTCCATCTAAGTTTGAAAAAGGAGGAGTCTAAATGTAAAAAAATAGAAAATCAAATACATACAACATCAATATTTTCTTGCCAATTACATGGTATAGGAATATTTGAGGGAGGTGATGAGATGCTTCCCATTGAATTGTAACATGAGTTTTTGTAAGATGTACACATTTCATTTCTCTACCTCTATTCCAATGATCAATGTCTTGAGAAAGGAAAAAAAAGATGCTTAAAGTCATCAATACAAGGAAATAAGTGACAATATAGTCATGAGGAATGATGGTTGAAACACCTTTGTTGTTCGAAGTGAAAAATTATGTGGGATTATTGACTATGTTGGTGGTGCAACATTTTCTTCAGAATGAGGGTTGAGAAAGAAAGAGACAATTTTACGAGGAGGAGTTTGAAAATTTTCCAGCAAATGCGAAAGCACATGACGAACATGCACTTCAATAGATGGCACTTTTGCTATAATGACATTAGTAAAACTCTAGCCTTCATCTGTTGCATGTTTTCTCCATCCTCTAAGATTTCACTTACATTGGTTGAAGTATGGAGGTTTTCCTTCATACGTAGACTATGTACATGATGATCTTTCAAAATATGAGAAGTTTCCCCAATAAAATGAATGTTTTTAGAATATTGTGGAAGAGTAGAAATATTAGGATAATGAAATATTCATGGGAATTTTTTTTTGCATGATATCATCCAAACTATGATACTTACCGCTAATGGGAAAATCAATTTCATTAGTATTTTCCCTAATCCTTCTACAATATAGAAGTCCTCTACGTTCTCTTATTGCATCTTTGTCGTATTGATACCATAAATGACAAAGTTCGTTAGTCATCTCATGCGATGCCAAAGATCTATTATGTTTGGTAGAACGCTTAATTGTGCCTTGAATGGACATTTCTACAAATACATAGAAATAATAACATAATTTTAACATTACCAAAGTAATATAAAATTCCATTCATATAGAGAAGCACAAATTATGGAAATAATAACACACTGAAAAATAACATATTGAGATACATTTGAATATATAGTAAGTGACATGAACATGATAACGAAGTAGACATGGAAGAAAAGTTGGAAGTAAAATTGCAGTAACCATATAACCATAACAAGTGCAGTAGGAGAAATATTTAAATTTATATGCAGATTAAAATGGAAAAGTAAAATTATATGCAATTTTACTTTAGGAAAAGATTTAAAAGTATATAATGAAAATATAAATATTTGAATATGAAAATTATAATAACATGTTAGAACCATATATATAATTCTAATGAAAATACATTATTAAATAGAATACAATACTAAATAGAGAAAAAATAGTTTAAAATATACTATGAAATGTTTAAAGCATGCCTAATGTCCTATTACATCATATCAGTGTTGAATGGTGGAATGTCATCAACAAAGTCTAGATTTGGAATAAGTGGAAAAATGTTTCCACTTTCAATTAGATCATTGCAATTCTCAACTTTAGAAAGTGGAATCCTTAGCTCTATTCATTGTATACATTATTGATAGCAACATGCATACATAACCTAGTCATCAAATTGTAGAACATGAAGGGAATGATGTTGTAATTGCACATAAGTATTTTCCCATGCAATGTTTGAAATGGAAGATAACCAGGAAATTTTTATTTATATCTATCGAAATTTCTTGCAATAAATTCCAATTCAATCATCAATCATCCTCAAAATAGTATATTCTTCGTTCATAATAGGCTTGACCAAATTAGAAATTTTCAACTTCCTCAATTGACCATACAGAGGTTGAAACATCATTGATGAGCCATATCAGTTGGTTATTATATAATTCTAATGAAATACATCATATGTATGTGATGGAAACAAATGAAAAACCCCATTCATGTTTTAAACATCCCACCGATAGATTGTGTACCCATAGTGAGGGTAATATTCGTAATCTTTGTCTAATTATAACCAAAATAGTTTACTCTTATAAAACATTGCATCCTTAGAGGGTGTAGTGCCACCATAAGGATGTTATTTCCTCCTCCACACACCCTATCAAGGCTACTGAAAATGTAAAACTTCGGTTGCATTTTTTTATAAACATGTTTCAAAACAACCCAATCATATTTATTGGAAGTCACTTTTTATAGTAGAGAAAAGAAACCCCAATCTCCAAATGATATACAACCAATATTTTTAAAAGGCTTGGTAAATGGATTCATAAGAAGATAATTGCTGCAATGGGAGCATTATGTTGGAAAAGATAACAAAATCATGGATCCAACTATACACTCAACTATGCATATAGCATCAATAAAAGGTACAAGAAAACAAGAAATGCAACCATTTTTATTAAGGTATTCTCCAAGGAAATAATTATTTTGATCATGGAAGAAAGGGCTGAGAAAGCCAAATTCATTCATGGAAATTTGATAGCATTGTGAGAAGAAGGACTAGATCTGTAAAATGTCCTTCTAGCATTTACAAGCAATTCAAAATTTAATCAACATTGATAAAGGAAGCCACATAAACACCATTTGAAAAATATCAAATGACAAAGAACTCCAGATACTGGGATCCATAGTCATTTGAGAACTGAAAAAATGCACAATTAATTGGATCATTTCATAATAAAGACTAAAATATAGAAATAGAAACATAATCATAAATTATGAAAATGATGAATAAAAACATATCTATGAAGAAAAAATGAACCATAGAATCATTGACATGAAGATGAAAAGGAAAAATAAAAATGCACTTAATATTAACTTTTGTATGATTTTGAAAACCCATTATTCATAGAGCCTCGAAACATAATTGGAAGACTCAAGCAGTAGAAAACCTATATATGCATGTATAATTATCCGTAGACAAAATAAAATAGAGAACAAAATCTATCTACATTCTATTTACTTGTTTTGCGTGTTTATTTTTTTGTTTAGTTACACATTGATAAAATAAATTTTATGAAGATGAAAAGAAAGGTTTCTCTTAGGTTCGTCTCTATTTACAGTGATAAAATACAATTTTTGAAGTGGATAAAATAAAGTTTTGAAAGATAAAAATAATTTTAAATCCATCGAAATCCGCATATCCTTTTGGTGGATGGCAATAGAAAATGTATATAGTCTATGCTTAAGAGCAATGAACCTACAATATTGAATTATTGTTTTAAGATACATCGAAATCTATCTAGCACATATTGAGGTCCTCAAGCTCTAGAAATATCTCATCATCTTATCATGCCTTAATTGAATCTAAAATGTAATATTTATTTCAAATGAAGCATTGGGTGATCATTTATTGCAAAATCATGTTTTTGCCAATTATCATTTATAATAAATGATAAATGATAACAATTGGTAAATAAAAAATGATAATTGAGCAAAAATATATGAGACACATACAACTCTCAAGCCATGTTTCTCAATGCATCAATACATTAGACGCTTAGCTCTTTAGGAGAGAATTAAAGTCTCCAATTAACATAACACATAAGTAAGGTTATAACAAATCCATATGTTCTTGAATGGGTATATCATTTGATTGTATAATGATTCCAATTTTGTATGTAGAATATCATCATCGGAGCTTCAAAATCTAGCCAAATGTGCATACATACAATGTAATCAAAATTCAAAGAGGTGCCCTCTAAATTCAATTGTATCCTTTGTTGAATTTTTTAATATATTCCAAACTCTAAATGATTTAATTGAAATCTGTTGAGGTCGAAAACTTTTCCTTGGTCTCGATTCAAACTAAGGTCAACATGGAAAGACATTCATTAGTGGTAATTTGCATGGTGGATCATCAACTATCTACTAAGATTGACTAATTATTAATTTTCCATTAAAATTCATTCCGAAAGAAGATTCATACTTGTGTGACTCTCTTTGATAAAGTTACACTTGATCAAGTGTTCTCTACCATTGACAAAATCATATTTTGTTAGAGCTAGCATTCCCAATGCATTACATTATATTAAAGTAAAGTCAAAAGTGTTGCATTATATTGCATTAAATTAAAAAGTTATCAGCAGACACACACATTGAGCGACGTTATATTCAAAGATCTGTATGTCTAAATTAAAGTTACGCGAATGGTGTGAACACCACTGCTATGGGAAAAGTTAATATGAAAGCTTAAACATAATAAAATCCCAAATGGATGTCCCCAGATGGGGTGTTAGCAGGGAACACGTGGAGATTGACAGTGGGGGGCATATTCCAACGGGGCACGGAGCCATGTGACGGGCTCGTGCCGTCGTATGCCACCCTCCCGCGACATTAAAGAACCCTTATTGCGATGGGAAGGGACGTTAATGCTCACCCTCGGCCTTTGTATTGTGTTATGGCACGTTCACTCGGCTCTGTTCATTATTTTTGTTGGTGGTTCGTTGGGCTCCTCCCTTCGCAGCCATGTCCATCCTCTGACTGTACTCACTGGCCCTCGACAGTTCCTCCTTTCACGCAACCTGGCTACCATAGTTCTGTGCAGCTCATGCCTAAGCACAAAAAACGTTTAAGAGGGAGGCCACGACGGGGCTCGCCCTAGAAGCCGCATCGTCCCTCCACTTCCTCGCATCCTTCTCCACCCACTGACTCGTCCATCCAGTCCCAGCCTGAGCATCACAACTCTTCTTCTCTCAACCCGCCAACCATGAATTTCAATTGCTTGCAACTGGTTCCACGACTACCCATCTCTTCCCTGCGCTTCCTCTTCGATCCTTCGACGAATGCACCGGTCCACCCTCCAAGCTCAACTTTCCCTAGAGACATAGGAGTAGATCATCCTCCTCCTCCAAGGAATACTGGACACTCTGTCCCCCCCACCCTTGACTCCGAAAACAACAAGCAGCTGAAAGACAAGGTGGTCATCCTCTATGTCCTTGTCTTTGAACTCCTCCATGGGGTGGATGACTTGCATTACAGGCTGCAACTCACCAACGACAAGGTGGCGCTTTTTCTACAACTTCTAACCTCCCTGCACGAAGTGGTTCTTGCACCCCCGGAAGGCGCAACCTCTAGGCAGCATCCCGCAGACGAACCCAAAGAAGGAAACGACATGGGGAGCGCAAGAACAACAGGGGATACCACAATGCATTGGGAAACCACTCCCGGTGAGGATACTGCAAAGCAGAGAGCAGTAGGGTCGAGACCAGAGCGGCGTGGGAATACGACCAGGAAAGCGGAAGATAGCGTGAGGAAAGATCCAGATGCCGCAACCACGAAGCAGGAAGAGATGTAGTGGGGAGACGGGACGACAGTTGTCGAAGAGGAACCTTGGCCAGGGGACCTCAGCGTCACCTGGCCGGGTTACGTGTCTGGGGTCTAGACTAATGACGTGTCAATCAGGTTTTCCTTGTTATGGCTATACAAGTTGTCTTAGACAATGATTTTTTATGTTTTATAGCTAGACATATGCTGACTAATCTGCTGACTGGGTTGGTTTCCCCTCTGTTGGGGTAGCCTAGTAATTACAGCAGGACAATCTGTGTACTTTGAATCTTTTTGCCTCTAGCAGGAACTTAATATTAAACCTCTTACTTAAAAAAAAAAAAAAAATCCCAAATGGATGGACTCATATTATTCATATGAAAAAGCAATGGAAACATGAGGTAGATTGAATTGATAATGAAGTTATAATCTCATCTTTCGTATATTTTGTTTTCTGACCAGTAGTTTCATGACCACATGGGTTTTTGTTAGAATGAACCGACATAGTCTTTGGCCTCTCTAGTAGATTCTTACTCCTATGGAAATGGACATGTATACATTGGATTCAAATCAATATTTATTCAACTAAATTCTTGAAAAATGAACCAAATATTAGATCTGGGTTTCATGGAATGAAAACTACCGATATGGAAAATTCATTATGTATTGAACTAAATTCTTAGGAAATGAACCAATTAAATGTTGGTTTCATGGAATAAGAACTAACAATATGGAAAATTATTACATGTATTATGTGCATATTATGTGCAGAGGGTCGTTCATGAATTCATAATTGTCATGTAGGTGGAGTGAAAGATGCATATGAGGCATCACTCAAGAAGAAGGACAATGTCGTTGATAACCATAACGACAATGTTATCGACCCAGAGGAGATACATACCATGTGTAGGGAAGGCAGTTGTACAAAACTATTGCATACGAGAAGCCTGAGAAACTCTCTGTACTTTTCATTTGGATCACCCCTTGAGCGTAGTACTATTAAGGAATTTTACACACTAAATAACATGATAAATAGTGGGAACTATTATACTCATATTGGTGCACCATATATAAAAGACAAATGTCACTTTGATAAACCAGACTCAAAAATTAATATTTAGAGTGGAATTGAAAATAAATGTTCAGAGAAAATTGATTTTTAAATGGCCAAGCATGTTAGATTTTTTTAGCTCGGGAGGTACTCCGCATGTTTTGTCTTGTATGGGCATGTTACCTTAATATTTCCACTACCAAGCACTTGATTTTGTAATAGTTTTATAAAGTTGTTTTAAGTGGTTCTTTTAGTAAAGTGACTTTTTTTAATAGAGTATACCTTATATTTTTAAGGTGACTTTATTTTCATAAAGCACTTATGTAATAAAGTGAAATTCACTTTAATTTTAAATGAGACATTTTGGAGAGAATGGATCATGAACCTTGATCTTGAAAAAAACAAGATCTAATCTTGGCCTTTGGATCTAGGGTTCGGAAGGTGAAAAGACACTTTTGAGAGAAAATGTCATTTTGAGATTATAAAAGAATGCATTGGGTAGTGTGCAAGACATGTTGTGAACACATCAGAAGGATGTTGAGAGCACATCGAGAGGAGATTTAGAGATATTTTTTGAGCATGCTTGAGAGAGGAAAGTGAGCAGCAAAGAGGGCATGTTTTTCGAGGAAACATGACATGATTCCCAAGAAAAAAATTCTGTGAATTTTTGGCCGAAATATTTTTCTGCTGTGGGAGGATGTATTGTATGGATCCGTACATTTTGTACAATTCCGTACATTTCGTACAACCGTATGTATTTGTGCACATAAACCGATGTGATTTTTGGCATGGTTTTCGAGGCGGTTTCCATATTTTTTGTGGTTGTTTCTGGGCCATATGGAACAGTCTGTACAGGTGACTGTGGGCATGAAAAACGAGGTAAGGAAAAGGCTAAACAATGGTACGATTTTGGCACAAAAAATGAGGCATATTTCTGTGGGATAGATTTGGTGCTGTGAGATATTTTCCTTGGCTGGAAATGTAGATTTGTTGTTGTTTTGTACTTTCCTGAAGCATAATAATAAGATCTCTCTCTCTCTCTCTCTCTCTCTCTCTCATTGGGTTTCCCCACATTGGGGTTTTCCCTGGCATTTGCCTAAATTTATGAGTGTTATTGGGTTGTTGTCCACTGTGTTTTTCTACTGCATATTTTTGCTTAGCAATGTGTATTTCTTCTTATGGAAATTTCTTAATGTGGGATTTTGCATTTATGAAGTTTATGAAGACAATTATCTCTAGGTTGCTAAGTGTTTGACAGAATTTCAGTTTGTTGATTTTAGTCATTAAAATTATACATGGTATCAGAGCTTGTGCTCTGAAGTTCAGTGGGTAGCATTTTGGCACTTGGGATAGAAAGTGATTTGCTGTTGTATTTGCTTGAAGAAGGCAAAAAATGTTCTTTGTCAGGTGGAAAAATATTACTTCTAGCATAAGGTTTGAAGATAGATTGGAGGGGATCTCCAACTACCTGCAGTGGAAGGTTAGAATCTATAGTGTTCTCAAGGAGAATAAATTGTGGTCGTTTGCGAACACTGTCATAGCTGTACCTATAGATCCCACAACTCTTGATGTTCATGAAGTGAATGAAGCTAAGACTCAGAGAATCATCTTGGACGGGGTCAGAGACCACCTTATTCCACATTTGGCTGAGAAAAAGACAACCAATGAAATGTGGGTTGCACTGAAAGGCCTGTATGAGGCTAAGAACGAGAACTGAATAATGGCTCTCTGGGACAATCTCCATGGAACTAGGATGGTCAAAGGAGAGAGTGTGGCCACCTACCTCACTCAGGTTGCACAGGTGAAGGTCAAGTTGACAACTATTGGAGAAGTCATTCCTGACTCAGAGTTGGTGAAGATAGCCCTCAAAGGCTTCACCATGGAGTGGGAGGTTTTCGTCAAGTGTGTGGTGGGGAGAGAGAATCTCCCTAACTGGAGTAGATTATGGGATGATTTTATGCAGGAGGAGATCTGGGAGGGGTCTCAAGAAAAGGAATTGTACGGTCAAAACAACAAGAACATTGCTCTTATAGAAAAGGGAAATAAGAAGGACATGAGCAAGGTGAAATGATTTGCATGTCACAAGACTGGCCACTATGCTAGTCAATGTCTGAACAAGAAGAAAAAGAAACCAAAACCAGAGGTGTCATCTTCAACAAAAGTTGTAGAGTTTACTCAAAGATTTGAGAAGGAGTTCTCTCTCACGGCTAGTTCCGCGGGCAGTGGATGCCTAGTGTTCGAGGACATTGAATCTTGGTTTGTGGACTATGGTGCTTCTCGACACATGACCGAGTTAAGGTCAATTTTCCTTGATCTTACAGAGATAGACTTAGACTGTAGTGTGAATTGTGGAACTGGTCCACAACATGCAGTAAAGGGGGTTGGAAGGATGAGATTCCAATTAGAGTCAGGAGGTATTTTGGAGGTTGGTGAGGTGTTATATGTTCCAGAGTTGATAGTTAATTTTCTCTTAGTGTCAGCTTTGGATGAGAGTGGATTTGGAGTTTTTTTCAACAGTGGACATGTGTTTTTGTATCTCGTGGGAGCAACTGCTAACACAACAATAATTCTTGGTGTCAAGTATGAGGGCTTATATAGGTTGATGGGTAGACCTGTGTTGGGGTCCAGTGGATTGTTGGACTCAGATTTTGTGTCGGAGGGTTCGCAGGTAGAACAAGAGAGAAAGTTAATACATGGCTCTCAGTCTTCTTCTGGGACTCTCATGGGACACAATAGGCATGAGTTGACACAGTTGGATGATCAAGAGAGTGTGCAGACTCCTAGGAGCATGTCTTCAATTCGTGGTACAACATAGGTAGCAACAGAGGCTTCTAGTGCAATGGGAGTAGTGACTTCATGTTCAGAGGGAGCAAAGACTTCTAGTTTAGAGGGAACAACTATGGAAGTTGATGAGATGGAGACAGATTCTAGTGGTGATACCAGAAGTACCTCCCTCGCTAAGAGGGAGTGTTAGATTTTTTTAGATCGGGAGGTACTCCACATGTTTTGTCTTGTATGCGGATGCTGCGTTAATATTTTCACTACCAAGCACTTGACTTTGTAATAGTTTTTATAAAGTTGTTTTAAGTGGTTCTTTTAGTAAAGTGACTTTTTTTAATAAAGTGTACCTTCTATTTTTAAAGTGACTTTATTTTCATAAAGCACTTATGTAATAAAGTGAAATTCACTTTAATTTTAAATGAGACATTTTGGAGGGAATGGATCATGACCTTTGATCTTGAAAAAGGAAAAATCTAATCTTGGCCTTTGGATCTAGAATTGGGAAGGTGAAAAGACACTTTTGAGGGAAAATGTCATTTTCAGATTATAAAAGAATGCATTGGGTAGTGTGCAATACATGTTGTGAAGACATCGGGAGGATGTTGAGAGCACATCAAGAGGAGAGTTAGAGAGATTTTTTAAGCATGCTTGAGAGAGGAAAGTGAGAAACAAAGAGGACATGTTTTTCGAGGAAAGTGGGCATGATTCCCGAGAAAAAGTTTTCTTTGAATTTTTGGTCGAGATATTTTTTTGTTGTGGGAGGCCATACTACAGAGTCCGTACATATTTTGGCATGGAAATGGAGGTGATTTTTGGCACGATTTTCAAGCCAATTTCCAGATTTTTTGTGGTTATTTATGGGACGTACGGAATAGTCCATATAGGTGACTTTGGCCATGGAAAAAGAGGTACAACAGAAGCCGGACAACGGTACGGTTTTGGCATGGAAAACAAGGAAGATTTATGTGGGATAGATTTTGTGTTGTGAGGTATTTTCCTTGGTTGGAAATGTAGATTTGTTGTTGTTTTGTACTTTCCTGAAGCATAATAATAAGATCTCTCTCTCTCTCTCTCTCTCTCTCTCTCTCTCTCTCTGTCGTTGGGTTTCCCCACATTGGATTTTTCTCTGGCATTTGCCTAAATTTCTGAGTGTTATTGGGTTGTTGTCCACTATGTTTTTTCGCTGCATATTTTTTGTTAGCAATGTGTATTTCTGCTTATGGAAATTTCTGAATGTGGGCTTTTACATTTATAAAGTTTATGAAGACAATTATCTCTAGGTTGCTAAGTGTTTGACATAATTTCAGTTTTCTTATTTTAGTCATTAAAATTATACAAAGAAAACATGTGAAGATGATTGAATGGAAAATAAATAGCCAAACAAATAAAATGATTTCTTGCAAAAATTTGAGAGCCCACAAGTCCTAATCATAAAGAAAATATCCATTAATTTTCATTTCCGGTGGACAGATTATGGAAAATTCAAACAATGACCTTATCTATAGTCAGAATTCATTGATAATATGTTTCTTAAGTTAAATAAGAAAAATTTTAAAAATGTGTTTGTACAAGTGAAAACATTTAATACATGTGAAAATGGTGAGATGGAAAAAAAAGGCTAGACAAATATAGTGTGAAAAGATGAGAGCCACAATGTTGTAGTTAAGAAAATGTCATTGGTTTTCTACCATAAGTCCTAACGTAAACCCTAATTTTAAGAAATCATAATTTTCATAGATATAACATTGTAAAAGTGTTATAGATTGCTTGCTCACTTGGAATGAAGATATCAACAAAAGAGGTCATATAATGAATTAAAAGACATAGAGAATGTGGAAATTAAAATGATACACATAAGAATAGCGAAAATTATACCTACACGTGGAATTAAAATGGTGCATGCATAAATAAAAAAATACATACTACAGGAGTAAATAAAAAAAACTGACTAATGTTAGTACCTAGATGCCTTAAAGGAATGGAACTGGAACTTTTGCATGCCTGAATGCAATGTAAATGGAACTTTTGTAATCTTTGGAAGCAACAATTCTTGATCCATAATAATTCTTGATCAACATCCTCTCCTCTCTTGATGCACAATAACAGTGTAAATGGAACTTTTGCAATCTTTGGAAGCAACAATTCTTGATCCATAACAATTCTTGATCAACATCCTCCCTCCTCTACCAAGCTATATAGGATCTATATAGGATCCATAGATCGAGGTCTTGAAGATATGGTAACCTTTTATCACTTTATCACACATTAATATGAATTAAAAAATGTAATATCTATTGCAAATGAAGTATTAAGTGAATAAATTATTGATAAAACATGTTTTCTCCCGATTATAATTTATCATAAATAATAACAGTTGGTAAATAAAAAAATAAAAAATGACAATTGAGTAAAAATATATCAGACATCTCCGTCAATCCATCCATACATTAGAAGGTTAACTCTTTAGTAAATAATTAAATTCTCCAATTAACATAGTAGATGAGCAAGGTTAGAACAAAGCCATATGTTCTTGAATGGGTATATCATTGGATTGCATAATGATTCCAATTATCTATGCAGAATATCATCATTTGGGATTCAAAATTTATCCAAATGTACATACACCAAATGTAAAAAATTAAAAGAGCCACCCTTATAAATTCAGTTGTATCCTTCGTTGAATTTTTTTAATAGATTCCAAGCTCTAAATGATTTAATTTCAATCTTTTGTGGTCGAAAAATTTGTCTTGGTCTATATTAGAACTAAGGTCGACATGAGAAGACATTCATTAGTGATCATTTTCATGGTAGATTCTTAATTATCTACTAACATTGAATAATTATTAATTTTCCCTTAAAATTCATCCCCAAAGAAGATTCATAGTACTGTGATTGTCTTTGATAAGGTTAGACTTGATCAAGTGTGCTCTACCTTTGAAAAAATCATATTTTGTTAGAACTAGCATGCCAAAGACATTCCATTATATTGCAGTAAAGTCAAAATCACTACATTAAATTGTAGTAGAGTCAAAAGTTATGAGCATGCACACACATTGAGAAAATTTGTATTCAAAGCTTTGAATGTATAAATAAAAGTTACGTGAATGGTGTGAACACCACTACTATGGGAAAAGATAAAATGAAAGCTTAAACAAAACAAAATCCAGAATGGATGGACTCATATTATTCGTATGAAAGAACAATGGAAGTGTGAGGTAGATTGACTTGA
Organism: Picea engelmannii; assembly: GCA_009831015.1. Classification (NCBI taxonomy): domain Eukaryota; kingdom Viridiplantae; phylum Streptophyta; class Pinopsida; order Pinales; family Pinaceae; genus Picea; species Picea engelmannii. The sequence continues at coordinate 625,592 of ML803345.1, read as the reverse complement.
TAATGAAGTTATAATCTCATCTTCCGTGTCTTTTGTTTTCTGACCAGTAGTTTCATGACCACATGGGTTTTTGTTAAAATGAACCGACATAGTATTTGGCCTCTCAAGTAGATGCTTACCTGTATGGAAATGAACATGTATACATTGGATTCAAATAAATATTTATTCAACCAAATTCTTAGAAAATGAACCAAATATTAGATCTGGGTTTCATGGAATGAAAACWAAGGATATGGAACTTTTTTTCTTTATTGAACTAAATTCTTAGGAAATGAACCAATTAGATGTTTGTTTCGTSGAATAGTCACTAACGATATGGAAAATTATTACATGTATTATGTGCAGAGGGCCATTCATGAATTCAAAATTGTCATGCAGGTGGAGTGAAATATGCAGATGACACAMCACTCAAGAAGAAGGCAGATGTCATTCATAACCATAACAACAATGTTATCGACCCAAAGGCCATACATACCATGAGTAGAGAAAGCAGTTGCACAACGCTATTGTATACAAAAATCCCGAGAAACTAGGGCGATACATACCATGAGTAGAGAAAGCAGTTGCACAACGCTATTGTATACAAAAATCCTGAGAAACTATCTGTACTTTTCATTTGGATCACCCCTTGAACGTATTACTATTAAGAAATTTTACACAGTAAATATATCATATATCATCGATAAAGGATAAGAAGTGGTGACTATTATACTTGTATCGGTGAACCATACATAAGAGAAATGTAACTTTGATAAACCTGACTCAGGCATTAATATTTAGAGTGGAATGGAAAATAAATTTCCAGATAAATAAACCGATTTCTAAATGGCCAGGGAAACATGTGAAAACGATGGAATGGAAAATAAATGGACAGACAAATAAACCAATTTCTTGCGAAAATATAAGTCAGAAAGTCCTAATAATAAAGAAAATAATCATTGATTTGCATTTTTGGTGGATGGAATATGGAAAACTAAAATGATGAGAGCCACACAAATATAGTGTGAAAGATGAGAGCCACAATGTCGTAGTTAAAAAAATGTCATTCGTCTTCCACCATAAACCCTAACATAAACCCTACCCTAACTTTCAGAAATCCTAATTTTCAAAAATGAAAAATGTATGCAATTGGGACAACTTATACACCTCAAACTTATATGCAACATCAACCACTTAACCAACCACTTTCCACGCAACATTAACCATTCTTTTGCATATATCAACCACATTCCAGCTGGGATACGCAACCGGGACAACTTATAAGTTAAGCATGGTATGGATGTAAAGAGTGTTGAGTTTATTGACACAAATAAAAGAGTGAGTGGGGAGCAATGGGTAGAAAGTACAAGAGGAGAAATATACATATCTCAGCACCATGTAGGAGAAGGACAGAATAGTACAAGAGGAAAAATCTACATATCTTAGCACCATGTAGGAGAAGGAAAGAATACACAAACTATCTGATGGACTTGTGTTATAAAGATAGAGGTAACAAGCGATTTATTTTGCATTGAAGTATATATAAAATAATGGTTGTCCATATTTTTATAATTTAACTCATGGTGATATGTTTGCCGGCCTTTGGGCCTCCATATATGTTTAGTTGTGAAGCACTCAAATAAATAAGGTTTAGTTAATTTATTTTTATCAATTATTTAGTATGTTATTTTTTAATTTTGTCATGTTGTTTTTGGGTGAGCAAGATTTTATTTGATCATAAAGGGAATCAAACCATGAAGATTCTAGTGCGAATATATAATTTTTAATGGAAGGGAAATTTTACTTTATTTTTTTCCACTTTTCCATTTACAACACGTTAAATATACACTTACTAATTGTAACAGCACAAGGGGTGCTTTCCCTGTTTCCACCACTAGCGAAGATGGGGTTGTTGACAGAGGCATGTTGAGAAAGTCCTTTTGAGTAAAATGCTTTCATATTTTAATGGGGACTAGGAAATGAAATGGTATGAACTTGAAGATCTCATTGAATTTCCTCCGAGGATAAGTAATATCCTAGGAAAGTTTTAACGGTTTTGAATTCTTATTGTTTTGTGGGGTCTCAACCAATGCACCAACTATAATAGAACTTGTAAGTCCAAAAACTAATCATAAAATGCATCTTGATTGTTATTTAGTTGTATAAACTAATTGAAAATAATTGTAAATCATTGTGGATGCCTTCACATTAGAGTTTTGAACATCACATTCCCACAATGGGTATTGTTTGTCACATTCCATTGTTATGAAATGTTTGTGAAAATGTGATGTAAGGACATGCACATATATGACACAAAGTGACAGGAGGTCTATGTGTGATGTTACAAATTTTGTCACAATGTAACGAAGGAAAGAGTTTTGTAATATAACAAGGTTTCTGCATGAAGGTTACATAGCAATGTGAGGATATGTGATTATATCAAAATATGGTGCTATGTTTCATCACATAGTGACGTCATATCTAAGTGTGTATAAGTGCAACATTATTAAGTTCATCACAATGTAACAAAGGAAATAGTTTTGTAAGATAACATGGTTTTTACAGGAACATAACAATGCGATGTGCATGGAAGGAAATGCTAGGTTTAGTGAGGTTGCAACATTTCATGAAGGGTTGTATAAATTTATTCTTTTCCTTAAGGGTTATATACATTTATGTCTTTCCTTAAGGGTTATATTGCACAATGAATAAGTATATGATTGGGTAAAGAGAAATGTTATAAAAGATTGTAAATAAAAAATCCCATTGCAATATATCAAAACAAACTTATTGTATATTTGAATGCTAAATTTACTACATAAAGAGAGATTAGAATAGTTATATTTGAACAAGTTCAATATAAAACCATGTGACATAGTAGTAATTTAAAAGTAATAAATTGATTTCCATTAACTGAATATTATTTAAGAGCTTTGAGGAAAAACGGGCATGTCTGAGGTTGGTCTTGTATTATACTTTAAAGAGTATGTCATATGGCCAAATATGGAGAGTAATAATTTTATGAAGTAGACATCAATAGTTTAGACTTGTTCATCGGAATGTGACAAAGGAAAGAGTTTTGAAATATAGCAAGGCTTGTGCATGAAGGTCATATTGCAAAGTGGCGATTAGTATATAAAATCATGGTGATATGTTTCGTCACAGTTACGTCATCTCAAAGTTCATAGCAATGTGACATTATGAAGTTCGTCACAATGACAATATAAAAAAGGAAAGAGTTTTGTAACATAACATGATTTTTGCATGAACGTCACATTTCAATGTACATGAAAAGAAATGCTAGGTTTAGTGACATTGCAATATTACATGAAGGGTTGTATAAATTTATGCTTTTTCTTAAGAGTTATATAAATTTATGTCTTTCTTTAAGTGATATATTGTGTAATGAATCAGTATATGCTTTGGGTAAAGAGAAATATTATAAAATATTGTCACAATTTCATAGGAAAAAAAGAAGAGGATAATTTAAAAAAAATATATCATTGCAACATATCAAAGCATGCTTATTGTAGAATTGAATGCTAAATTTATTGCATAAAAAGATATTAGAATAGTTATATTTGAAGATGTTAAATATAAAACCATGTGATATAATGACAATTTAAAATTAATAGATTGATTGCCATTAACTGTGTGTTATTTAAAATCTTTGAAGAGGAAAATATGGTAAGTGTGAATTTGGTCTTCCAGTATACTTTAAAAAGTATGTCAGATGGCCAAATATGGACAATAATAATTTTATGAAGTTGACAATAATATTTTAGACTTCCAAAAGGTTGAACTTAAATTAAACACTTTAAAAATCAATTAGATTATGTTTAACATTCATGGTCAAATATGAACAATAATAATTTTATAAAGTTGAAATCAATATTTTAGACTTCCAAAAGGTTAAAATTAAATCAAAGAATTTAAAAATAGATGAGATTATATTTAACATTCATTAATTCATTATATTCTATTATTATGTTTAACATTCATTATATTCTATTATATTGAGACAATTTTAATGTAAAAAGATAAATAACTTGAATGGAAAGACCCATATCAACATTTAGTGATAAATAAAGGTTATGTTTGTTGTAGACATACGAATAGCATAAGACATTGCAACATACCCATATCAACATTTGGTGATAAATAAAGGTTATGTTTGTTGTAGACATATGAATAACATAAGACATTGCAACATATGGAGATAAAAATATAGTAGAATGGGTAAATAATCTATTGTTGATATATATAAAAGAAAAACAAATTGCACATCAATAATACAATGACAATTAAACATGAATAAAGTGATTAATTTTCATTGAATGACACATATCAAGTAGGATGGGTAAATCATTTATTGTTGACATGTATAAAAGAAAAATGAATTGCATATCAATAATACAATGACAATTAAAAATTAATAAAGTGATTAATTTGCATTGAATGAAAGATATCAACATTTCAGAGAAATAAAGGTTATTTTTGGTGTAGAAATTTGAATAAATATGAGACATTGCAACATATGGACAACAATAATTGAATAAAGGTTATTTTTGGTGTAGACATTTGAATAAATATGAGACATTGCAACATATGGACAACAATAATTGAATAGATAGACTTCTCAACAAGATAATAAAAATCAGTGGTAGATTAAAAATTCCCTAAATAGTAAAAAAAAACAAAACTTATTCCAAATTACAATTAGATTTATGACATGCAACACCAATTAACGTCTACAGTAACTTGACAGCCCATTTGTCGTTAGAGCCATATTTTACGAACTTTTTTTCCTACTTCATTGTAGGAAATATGTTGAAATTGATGAACCATTTCTTTCAACTTAGCTAAACAATATAGGGTACCATTGAACATCTATGGAAGTGTTCCACTTCTCCTACTAATCTTCTTTTGAATTCCATTATGTCAGAAATATGTTGAAACTCACAAACCATTTCTTTCAACTTAGATAAACACTCCAGGATCTCATTGAACATGTGTGTAGGAGTTCCACTTCTCTTATTAATTATCTCTTGAATTCCAATAAGAAACTATTCTTGAGATGTGATATCGTGTATTTCAACTTAGATAAACACTCCAGGATCTCATTGAACATGTGTGTAGGAGTTCCACTTCTCTTATTAATTATCTCTTGAATTCCAATAAGAAACTGTTCTTGAGATGTGATATCATGTATTGTTGAAATACACTTTGATGCACTTTCATTATCCATAACTGTATGTTCAAAAGAACAATAACAAAAAATATATATATTTAGTATATGGCTGGAAAAAAAAAGTAAAAGATAACAAAACATTCATTCTCAGAAATTATGAATACAAAATTTATAACAACCCTTTTAAAAATTGTTGTAAGAAAAACTAAATGACTAAAAATAAAGTATATGTTTAAAGGAAATGTTTAAAACTATGGGAGAAAGGTAAAATAATTTGTATGGGAGAAAGAAATTCGTTGTTTGTAGTGAGGAAAGAGAGAATAAAAAGAAAATTTCAAAAATATTTTCCATCCAAAATGAAAAAAGGAAGGAAATTTTATAAAATACAATCCATCAACTCAAATAACAATTTTTGTTCATCCCAAATAGATAATGTGAAAACAAAGTGAAAATATTGGCAACTTAACATAAACATTCTATAGAAAGTAAAAATAATTAAATTGGATGTTACAATGATATAAAATTTAATCATTTCTCTTATTTTTTCCTAATTGTAACATATGCATTTTTTTTTTCATCTTTACATAGCACTCAAAAGAGAAAGGTGGAAATATGCATTAACCATAAAAATATTACCAACTTAAGAAGAATTTTGTCTGAGTTTTTTTTTTCAAGGGTCACATTTTTTACCCTGTTTTTAAAAATAGTGCACCCCTTCCCTTTTTAGGTGGTATTTTGATGTTTTAAATTTTATGATCCATAATATTTCAACATATTATTTTTAAATGCTTAATTTTCATTTATTTTCAAATTTTTCTATTTTTTTTCAACTGTGTTTTTAATAATTTTTCCATGCCTCTTTTAATCTTAAAAATATTTTTTATCATTTATTTTTTTTAAATTAACATTTTTCATATAATTGTGTCTCCTTAATTAATTTATAGTTCAATACTTTACCTTTACTTCAATACATAAAATATAATATAATTGTAGCTAAATAA
>ML803345.1:585819-598722 GCA_009831015.1 Picea engelmannii | reverse complement strand
AGAGATGTTTTAAATTTAGGTTTAGATTTGAACTGGGCGACAATTAATTAGGGGAGGCGTTGTAAAAATTTATCAGGCGTTAAGGTCTTAGGGTCATCTAGGTTGTCTCATCATCATCACCAATGCGACGTGCCCTTCAGGACACATTACGTGCTCCAAGGGTGCCACTCGCCTTGTTTGCTTCTATTGCGCGACGTGCCCTTCAGGATGCACCACGTGCTCCAAGGGTGCCACTCGCCAACTTGTGTTTCTTTTGTGCGATGTGCCCTTCAGGATGCACCACGTGCTCCAAGGGTGCCACTCGTCGACTTGACTGATTGGTATACATCTATAACCCCTGGAGTCAACACTTCGCTAGGTGAACTTGTGGGAGACTAAGGGCTCTAAGGAATAAGGCACCCACCTTATTGCGCACCCCTTAGAATCATCGTGAGCGACTGTCGCAGTCTTCCCTCATGGCATCGTGGATCCTCTCGAACTAGGTAATCGTTAACCTACAGTTCGAGCCACGACGAGAGTGCTAGTAGGCTGTGGCAGGGCTGTTGTCCACACCTCTCCCTCAACCTCTCTAGAAATCGTGTGTGGCCCCTTTACTCCATATGTGAGTCTGGTTGGAAAGCTATCGTCAGCCTGCATCATCAACCATCATGTCAGAACATGTCAACAACATATCATAAAATCAATAAATATCATGGTAAATAAATCAACTCAAATATCACACTCCCTGACTCAATCCGGAGTCGAAGGGTTCTGTCGATGCCTCTGCATCCTCCAGGTCAAAAACCCTACACACTCAAATAAACTGAGTCAATAGAACCTGTATATACAATAGTAAAACATCACGTCATCTATCATAATGCATCATAATCGATTATAAATGTTTTAACATCATAAAGGTCCAGATCACTTGCGAGCAAGTGTCCTCAAATAATAGGTTTTCTCAGTGCGCCAGAGCGGGATGTTACAGCCTCTCTCATGTCATAAAAGGTAGATACAAACACATAATATGCACTACCTATCTTAGAAATAATAAGATAGATGTAGTGCTCTTCCTCCATTTTTATCTTACATTATTCACATAAAATTCTGAGCGTTTTAAACCTAGATAGATAGTCTCCAAGGCAAGAAAAATCACTTGGACTCAAGGTCAACACTTGATTTTATAACTTTTGTGCTCAAATAATATTGATTTTACCAAACACAGATTCAATCTTGTCCCAAGATTCTTCGGGGTCATCCATTTCCTGGAGGTGGTATCTTAACTCAGGAGAGATGGACATTTTGATTAGTGTTATCCACAATTTTGGTCATCATGATGATGTTGTGATGATGGAAAATCAAGATCTTCACTAAGAACACTTTCCTGAGAAAAGTTACATTTGTCTGCTTCCAGAAATCATGCTTTTAAGGGATGTTCGCAGGCTACCTATATATCTTCCTGTGAGAATGCCTGATTCTCGCAGGCTGCATTAAGCTAGGGTGCGAAGGGTTCACACTATAATTAACTGTCAGGGTGTGAACATGCTCCAAAGGAAGGAAAAAGATAAAAATCTTGAATCTTCTAGAAGGGAATCTTCTAGAAACATGAGTGGGCTTCGAATGGTTGTTCAGGTGCTGGCATTCCAGATATCTTGGGATCATTTCCTATCCAAGTAACTAAATTATCTTCTCCTATATATTGAGGAGATTGCTCATGGAAAAGGTTAGAAGAAAGCTAACCAGAGATTGATTGGAGAATTATTGAAAGCATGTTTGAAGGACTGATGCTAAAGCAGCTAGAGACACCAGCAAGGTCATCAAAAGTGGTTGATTTTCTTCATGCATGAGCAAGTGTGTGTGTCAGAACTAGGAGCCATCGAAAGGAGACCTACGACATCAAGGCTCAGGTTGTAAGTTTCACTTTCAATTAATTCAATACAGTAATATGTCCCTTTCCCATAAATATGATGTCACTTTATTACATAATTCCTTGATCATATGTATAGACTAGCTATTGAATATATTAATCTGCCTTTACTTCGATTGGTTTGTACTATTGTGATCTGAACGGTGCAAGAGCATTGGAGCAAAGCTCGGAACAACAGAGACCTAAGGAAAGCGTTCATAAGGTATGTCCATAATCCTTATCTCTTAGTTCATTCAATAGGCTAGATCTAGGGAAAGTGTATTATTTTGTCCTGTTTTGTTCTAGATCCAGGTGGATCTAGGGAGATCGGTTCGTGTCCGCACTTACGGATTAATCCTGAAACAAAATTGGCGACTCCACTGGGGAACATTCCCTTTGTCTTTATGATTTTTTGAATTTTCTGTGGCCATTTGCTCTATTTGCATTTTTCTCCTGTTTTGTCAGTGTCTGAGTCCTCAGGATATCCTGAGAGACCTTCTGGGTCTATAAGCCAGTTTGAATTTTGCTTGTATTTTCAAAATTTTTATTATCTTCAGTAGTTCTCGCACTGTATTCATTAACAGCCTGTGAGAACCAGTCAAGTTCGCACCCTGCATATAGGGTCCAGTGAGAACACCTCGCACCTTGCTTCAAGGTGGCCTGTGAGAATCCTATCTTCTCGCACTATGTAACACTGCTTGCCTGTGAGAAAGATTTTTGAAAATTTTGAAATTAAGTTTTGACTTTTTCAATTGCTCAGAACAGTTGAATTGTGTCTTTTTGGCTTATTGGATCTTTAACTTATACATCTCTTGTTGTAGTTTGCTTGCTTGAACAGATTTAGGGTTTCTAGGTCTTTCTTGCCCTTAGTAGCTTGACTTTCTTTTCTTGGCTCTGTTTGGCATTTTCTTTCTCTCTGACTTCTGGAGTTGGATATGTTTAGTTGGCTGAGAACCAGTGATTGGTAGAGACTTAAGTGCTTGGTGTTTTCTCTTTTGCTTGGTGGTTCAGAAGAACATTTTTCATTCGCATTGGGAAGACTCAATGGTTTGGTTTTTGTTTTTACTTTCATTGGAAGAATTGATTGGGTTGTCATTGTTTGATTTTGTATGATTTTATTTTATTTTCTCATTAATCAGAGTTCTTCTTGGAAAGTGAACGATAAGTTTTCTTTCAAGATTTTGTTTTTGTCATTTTGAAAACATTGTAAAATCAAATTTTAGAGTTTATTGAAGAATTGAAAAAAGACATTTAGAGATTGTTCATTGATAAATGATTGTTTGCATTGACATCTGAATGGAAAATTGTGCATTGCATTGAAGTATTTGAATTGATTTGGAAAATTTTCTCTCTCTCCCATAGCTAGGATTCATGGAATGAAAAGAATCATATTTCATTATCAACCTTGCATTATTTGAGTCAGAGTCACATATCATGAGTTTCACTTCCGTTACCTTTGAGTAATCAACAGATTTTAAAAAAATTGCGTAATATTAAAATTGATCTAGTAACTTTTTCTAGGGCTCTTTACACCAACATATTAGTTAGGCTAGTGCTTTGGAGTAGGAAGAGAGACAGACTCTCCAAAAGATCAAAAAAACACATTAGCATCTTGAGTTAGGGAGTGTTAAATTCCATTGGCAGCATATTGTCCTGGGACTCCCTTCTAACACAAGGGTTAAGCACTAGGTCGCATTGGTGTTGGCAGAGTTACTAACCCTGCTTTGTTGACATCGGTGTAGAGATTGCACGTATTACGGGGATCACTCTGAGGAATACCCACAATTATGAGTGGAAGCCTTTGAGTTGGTTTCGGGCTAGATACCTTGCCCTTGCGTGTGGATTGGACTGACGACTCTCCCCCCAGGCTGTACTATTGTTTGTGGTGACCTTAGTGGCTTATCTCTCTAGGTTCTTACCCAAGGTGACTGTGGAGGGGAAAGTCTTCATGGTACCTGGAATTGACGTTCATCAAACTCACTCAGGCTCCTTGGAGGGTATACCCATGATTATGTGTGGGAGCTTGCACCAGGGCGTAAGTCTGTTAAGAAGATCGTCAATGTAACTTTTCCACCTTAGCCCCGCCCCTTCTCGTCTCGTTGTTGCGACGTTGGATTTCATCACCAACTAGTGGCTTCGAAATTAGAAGGTTTTGTTTGCTTGGTGATTGCCTCTTAGATTTTGTTTACTAGTGGGTGTTGTTTATTTATCGAAGCTGACCATAGGAATTTTTTCACAGAACTTGTCACTTGTTTACAATTTCTCCCCCACGGCATTCTCGTAGAATGAAAGGATTATCTCCAGAGCATCTGGACGATTCTCAACCTACTGGTACACCTGAGGGTTCACCCCATCAGACTGAAGTCCCTGTGGTTACTCCACCACACGGAGAAACCAGTGACGTTCCTGTTGTCACCACACCACTTCCACAAGCCGAACGAACTGATTCTCTAGACGATTTTCGAGTTACCAATACTATAGAAGACTATCACGTTCGTTGTGGTGAACGACCTTCTGGACGATTAAATCCTTCTGACGAAACCATTGTTACATCTTCTGAATCATCTGTTGGGCCTTCTCATGGTGTAGTGGGCCAAGATCCTTTTTGGTCTGGTAATTTCCGATGAGTCCTTTTCGGTACAGAGTCATCCCCTGTTTACGAAATCAACCCTCCTATGTCTCCTGAGACAGAGACTACACCCGAGACTACCACTTACCGTTTTGTTCTTCCTCCCGAGATGGCCCATCTCGCGAATACTACCAGTGTCCAAACTGAGGTTACTGCAACTACTCTTCCTCCTATCAATACTCATCGAATACCCGATGTCATCCCGACATTACCACCCGGTTACCATGTGTTGAATGCTCTGTTGAATCCTCCTAATCCAACACCTCTGCAAACCCCTGCCGGTTCTCCAGGTGGTCCTCAGTTTCTTGGGTATGAGGTTCCTCGTTTTATTCTGACACTCCCACCTTTTCCTCCTGGTAATCCTAATCCGAGTGGCACCACTCCTATTGTTGCAACCAACACACAGATTCCCATTGGTGGACAAGGTGGTACGGTTCCTTTTCTTTTTCCCGGACACAACACAGTTACTACACAACCTACGGTTGGCACACAACTTTCGGGTGGAACTATACCTACAGTAAGGGGACCAACCTCACCCTTTGGACAAAATATACCTCCTGAATTGGCCCAGTATTGGACTCAACTTTTACAAAAATTTCCTCAGAGTGTTGGGGGGCAGCAAGTTATCCCTACAGTTGGCCAACCTTATCCAGGGGTAACTAATCCTATTTGGGGTTCGAATCAGACTACTCAATCCCAGGTCCCCGCTCAAACTCAAGGTTATAATCCTTGGGGTTACTATCCTATCCGTCCACCACCGAATCAACCAGGGACTTCCCTCTATGGACAGTCTGCTTACGCTCCTACTGGTTTGCTGACAGGGCTTCCACCCCAAAGCCATCAGTATCCGCAAGTAAACCGACAGTTTCATTTTCTAGCTACCTTGGATTTGCCAGATTTGTCTAGGATCCTAAATGATCCCATTCGTCACTCTCCTCAATGGCCTGCTATCCCTGCTAAACTTCCATCGGATATTCCAAAATTTGATGGCAAGATGGGAGAGGACCCAAATAATCATGTCATGACCTTTCATTTATGGTGTTCGTCCAACTCTCTGATGGATGACTCCATTCGTCTTCTTCTTTTTCAACGGACCCTTACCGGTTTGGCTGCGAAGTGGTATATTGAATTGCCATGAGGTTTCTTTTCTGATTTCAACACCCTAGCTATGGCCTTTCTCACATATTACCAGTTACCGATCCGTTACGATACTAGAACCGAGATCTTGACTTCTTTTAAACAAACAAAAGGTACTCACATCTTGGACCATATACATGAGTGGAGAAGGAGACAACATCTCATCAAACTTGAACTCCCTGATTAGTTACTGGCAGAGTGGTTCACGAAATCTTTTGTGAACGAAATTGGTAAAGACATTGCTATGGGTGGTGTTGTTACAGAAGAGCAGGCTATAAGTCGCGCTCAGTATCTTGATCTCGTTTATTCGCAAACAGGAACACTCTATGATTTACTACCTGAACTACCTCGTCCTAGTACTTCCAACAATTCAACTGCTACAGCTGCCTCGCATGCGGCTGATGGTGTGATTGGTACTACTCATACCCACTCACATTCAGTTTCAACTACAACCCCTAAATTCACATCTTCTAATGTTCAGAATTCCCCGTCTCCTGCTCCTCCCACCGGTAAAACCTCTGAACTGAACGCTGTTCAATCTACACCGACCGGTAAAAATAAATCAAAGAAAGGGAGAGGCAAGAATAAGGGGGGTAAGAGTAATAATCCAACTGAAAAAACTACAAATGCTCCTGTTGAAGAGCGGGACAAGCGCAAACCGAGGTACCCTTGCCTCATTTGCGGTGACGATCACTATACCAAGGATTGTCCTCGACGTGCCGAAGTTTCCAAGTTCCTTCAATGAACACCAAAACCACCTACGCCAGTTGTCTTGTCTCAACCCTTCCCATCTCAACAATAGTCCTCGTTGGTCATCCACGACCAACCATATACTTCTACGACATCATATGTTTTGATGTGCACCGGTGATTCTAAGAAGAATGACGTTGCAATCGCAACTAGAGCTAAAGACTATACTTCTTCTAAGGAGAAGGTTGATGATTTACCTCCTGGTCTAGTACAAGCCTCTCCACCGAATCCACCTACCAATGGTCCTCTTCATCTCGAACGATCGAGTCTTAATAGAGTCCTACGACCCCCTAAAGGTGTTGTTCGCAAGTCATATTTCAATCCTCATGCTCGTGCAGCCCAGAACTACAGTATTGTGGAAGATCTGGCCCAAGCACCTTCAGCGATGTCTTCCCTTGAAGTCCTTCAGTCTTGTCCTACGCAACGAAGGGCTCTATTGAAAGCTATAGGTGGAATTGATCCTACATATTCAAATTCGATAGTCTTTGACTTGGACGACCATGTTCCAAGGTTACCCCCTCAGCTTGCTTTTCAGATACAAGTTATCGTCCCTGACAAGAACATTTGTTGGACGGTTGTTGATGAGAGGGCCTCTACGTGTGTAATGTCTCTTACTTATTGGAAAGCCATTGGCTCTCCTCCGTTAACGGAATCACAAAATACTTTGAAAGCCTTTAATAGATTTGGTTTTAAGCCTTACGACGTTCTTTTTTCATTGCCTGTCACTCTAGAAGGTAAGACCGTCCAAGTTGAAGTGGAAGTTTTTGATGCTCCCTTAGATTATAATCTTCTTCTTGGTCGTAGTTGGGTAGATTCCATGCATGCTGTTGTGTCAACGTTTTTCCGTGTTATACGGTTTCCTCACCTGGGAAAAGTTGTTACAGTTGATCAACTTTCCTTCTTTAATTCCGATACTCGCACTGGAAATGTGTCGTTTATAGCTAAAACCCCACCGGGTTATGAGAATGTTGGAGGCGGTCTTTTAAAATATTCTTCGTTAATGGGTACTTTTCCCATACCACCACCACCCGATATTCTACGCCCGTCAGTTGCTTCAATTAATATGATCTCCGTCGTTCCTCATGAACTTCCTGTGTCTTTTGACCCTTGGATAGTCCCTGATCCAGGAGATCATTCTCGTTTCGGCGATGTCATGTCGTTAATCCCGGTTGAGTCTGCTTATCATGCGATTCAATCGGCAACACCTTCTACACCCTCTCCGTAGGAGTTGTCTCCTGATCCTTTCCATGTTATCTTTCCCACTGACGAGATGATCATGTCCGTCATGGCCGATACGCCTTGGGACGATAGGCATCATCATTCCATACTGTTTTTGGAACAACACACTCTCGAGAATTACCAACGGATTTCGACTCCGTCGACCGTTGTTGTCATGTTGACCGTTCCCGGATCTACACATGATGTGTTTGCGGAAGGGAACCTCAGTAATATTTCTCCTACGATTCCCATTGATATTTCAGTTAAACCTGGGATAGTGGAAAATGTTCACATTGGAGCTTCGTGTTCTCCAGAGGAAATTGTCACCTATACTTCCCTATTTAAAGAGTTTCGTGATATCTTTGCCTGGAGTTACGAAGAGATGCTAGGTATCGACATGTCTATCATTGTGCATGAGATAAAAACGTACCCTGGAGCTAAACCTGTACGGCAGTGCCTCCGTCCTGTCCATCCACGTAAAGCGGCAGCCATTAAACTCAAAGTTGAAAAACTTCTCAAAGCCAGTTTTATTTACCCCGTGGCCCTGACAGAATGGGTTTCCAACCCTGTACCGATTGATAAGAAAGGTGGTAGTATACGTGTTTGTGTCGATTATCGGGATATTAATAAAGCTGGTCCGAAGGACAACTTTCTGACCCCTTTCGTCGACCAGATCGTCGATGACTGTGCCGGCAGTGAGATCTTTTCCCTCATGGATGGATTTTCCGGCTACAACCAGATTAACATCGCTCCTGAGGACCAACATAAAACTGCTTTTATTTGTCCTTGGGGTACTTTCGCCTACAGAAAACTTCCCTTCAGTCTTAAGAACACAGGTGCAATGTTTCAATGTGCCATGTCTTATGCATTTCACGATATAAATCATATCGTTCAACCTTATTTGGATGATTTTCCATCTCATTCTTTACGCCGAGTCGATCACCCTAATCATCTCCAAGCAATTTTCGTCCGTTGTTAGTTCTATCGCATTCGTCTAAACCCTCATAAATGTGTTTTTTGCGTAGAGTCCGGTCGTCTTCTCGGTTTCATTGTTTCATGTCAAGGGATCCGGGATCCTATTAAGGTTGAGGCGATTCTCAATCTTCCTCCTCCTTCTTCACTGCGCCAGTTACAAAGTTTGCAGTGGAAAGCAAACTTTCTTCGTCGTTTCATCCCGAATTACGCCGAGATTACTCGTGGTTTCACACGTCTTTTAAAGAAAGGTTCTGAGTTTGTTTGGGATAAAGTTGCCAACAACGCTTTCGAAGCTTTAAAGTTGTCCCTCACAAAAGCTCCTCTTCTTTTCCCTCCCGATTATAGTCGAGATTACTTTCTTTATCTGGCTGCTTCCGAGTATACTATCGGCATGGTCCTTATTCAAGAGGATTATAACCACGATGAACATGTTATCTATTACTTGAGTAGAAGTCTATCATCAACGGAAGTCAAGTACCAACATGTTGAGAAACTGGCTTTGGTTGATGTTCAAGCAATTCAACGTTTTCGTCATTATATTCTCTCCAGAAAAACTACAGTGATTTCACATTGTAACCCCATGCAACATATATTGACACGTCAATTGCTAGGGGGCAAGTACTCCAAGTGGATTTTCATTCTCCAGGAGTTCGACTTGTAATTCGATCGCGCCACGTCGAAGAAATCCTTAGTTTTTGCTGAGTTAATTTGTGATTTCCCCCACTCTGCCACGGAAAATGTAGCAGTTGATTCGTTACCTGACGAATCACTTTTCCTTATCAGTACTGATGATATTTGGTACGGAGATATCATTATATATCTCCAAACTCAAACTTTCCGGCCTGCTTTGTCCAGTAATGAACGATGTCGTATATGTTATCAGGCTCGCCAGTACATTATCCTTGGCGACACTCTTTACCGTCGAGGCATTGACTCTGTCTTTCGGCGTTGTTTGACTTTTGACGAAGCTGAGAAAGCTTTGAATGAATTCCATTCAGGAGCATGTGGCGGTCATATGTCTGGGTATGCTACTGCCCAGAAGATCTTACGTGCAGGATACTTTTGGCCTTCTTTGTTCAATGACTACATTACTGTTGTTCAGAAGTCTCATGCCTGCCAGACCTATCAACAAGAGATTCGGTCGCATCCTACTCCCCTTCATCCTATAGTCTCAGTAGGTCCTTTTGATAAATGGGGCATTGATTTCATGACATGTCACCCTCACTCGGCCGGGGGGCATGGTTATATTATTGTAGTTGTTGATTATTTTACAAAATGGGTCGAGGCAATGCCGACATTCGATAATACTGGGAAGACTGCAGCGTTATTTCTTTTCAACCATGTCATCACTCGTTTTGGTGTTCCTCAGGCTATCGTTACCGATCATGGTAGTCATTTTAGGAATTATATGATGTCAGAACTTACAGAGAAGTTGAGCCTTCGCCATGATAGCTCAACTCCCTGTTATCCGCAGACTAATGGCCAGGTCGAAGCAGTCAATAAGGTTCTCATAACTATGATTCGATGGATGATAGGAATACATAAAACCAGCTGGCACACGATGTTGTTTTCGACATTGTGGGCATATCGGACATCTGTTAAATCCGCTATGGGATTTACACCCTTTCGATTAGTTTATGGCATGGAAGCCATTCTTCCAATAAAATGTGAAATACCTTCTTTGAAGCTAGCCGTAGAGCTCTTACCCAATACTTCTGCCAAAGAGGAACGTCTGTTGTATTTGATGCGATTGGACGAGACCCGACGTGATGCCACTTTAGTAATATAAGCCCAAAATAAATGCGTTAAGGCACAATATGAGAAGCATGTCAAGCCTCATGTTTTCTCTGAAGGTGATCTTGTTCTTCTGTATGAACAGGATAAAGATGTCCTAGGAGCCGGGAAATTTGAACCTATGTGCCATGGTCCCTACATTGTCAGCAAAGTTTTGGAAAAAGGAGTGTATGAGCTAGTTGATTATGATGGTGTACCTTTGAGTGAACCCAGGAATGGGTTATACTTGAAGAAGTACTATGCATGAGTTATTTGTGCATGAGTACTTGTATTTTATGTATCATACTGCGTGTGTGTGTTACTTTAGTTTTTCTTTTGATGTTATCTGGTCTCCGCCCTTATGTGACGTTGTGTTTGATTGCCAGATGTCGGAGTATTCACTACCTTATATTGGCTTCGCTGATGGAGCTAGCCGTAGTACTCAGAACCTAGCTTCTGCTGCATGGGCAATATATGCCCTGACAAACAAACTCATATCTCTACGAGGTATATGTCTTGGCCGAGAAACCAACAATATCGCAGAGTATAGCGCCATTGTTGAACTATTGGTTGATGCTATCTCTCTTGGAATTCGTCATTTGGTTGTGCAACTTGACTCGCAGCTTGTAGTACTACATCTCAGTAATGTATATTCTATTCGAAGTCCTACTTTATTAAGGGTATATCTGTGGATTCGCCTCTTGGAATGATACTTTGATCACATTGAATATCAGCATATTCCTAGACGTCTTAATACATTAACAGATGCTTTAGTTAATTATGTACTGGACAGGCATTTGAACAATTTATAAATCAAACACATTAAAATGTACACAATGTAAAGTAATCCGGTAGAAGCCGTGTATATATATATATAACGATCAAAGTTTGTTTTTACAAAATGTTTGTCCGAAGACCAAAATATCAAAAATTGAAGCTCATGGCTTCTACATAAGGACGTCACAGATGACGTTCATGATAATAGACTAATGTCCTAGCAACTCTATGGAGAAAGCGACCCATAGAGGCAGAGACTCCCACAGTGTGACGTTGATCGCATCATGGAATCTCCTCCAGGGTCATATCTGGAACCTCTGCCATAAGGCCCTCTAAATTCTGCTCCACCGTCAGGTAATCCTCGACATACTGTGGAACTTCTACTGCCGCCTCTCCTCCTCACTGGATAGGAGAACTGCCAGCAGGTCGATATGGTCCAACGTCTGTGTTATCAACAAGTATTTGATGTTAGTCTTTGGTTAAATCTATAAAACAAAAACATTTAGATATGTTAAAAATACAAAAACATTTAAAAGATTAAAATTGGTGTACTTCTTACCGAGGTCTCCCCACTGTGCATACTCAGGCAGTGCAAGGTAAGGATCACCACGGAAATCTAAGCCAGCATATGCATAATCTTCTATCATCAGCACCTGGCCTTGAAGCCAGTCGAAGAAGATATCGTCATACCTGACGATCAGTCCTGCCACATGTCGGGCCATGAGTCGACACCATCGTAACATCCTTGGATCCCTAGGACCCAGAAAGTACCACTCAGCCTGAATTCTAAACATAGGGACCCTCTCACAGAAGAAGGACACTAACAGATATCCATATCCGAACTGTTTTAGATCTCCACGCCTGCATTTGGTGTTGGGTATGTGTTATATTCTTTGCACGAGTAGTAGTGTCTGAGCGCCTGCACCGGGTGTGCAGGGGGGTAAGAGGGGGGTGCAGGGAGGTGGAGCCCCTGAAAAAAAAATTTTGGGCCGACATATTTTTGGGACCACATGATATTAGGTGGTTTTTCGGCACATGGTTTTTTGCCGATGGTTTTCTATTTCCGGTTAAGGAATTAGGGTTTTGGACTAATCCAGGTCATTGGGTTAGGGTTTTGGATGCTTCTGGCTCCTATATGTATATTGTATTGTAAACAGTGTAAAATAATGTATCAATATAATATATGTTGGTTTTCCCGGTTTGGGTTTCCAGGTGAAAAATCTTTGTTTAATGTTTGTATTTGCCATTGTATCTTTTCTGTTCCTTTCTGAATATCAGTTTGCAGTAGATATTGTACAAGGTTAGAATTTACATTTGGTATCAGAGCTTTATTGGCTTCAGGGAGACGCCTTTGTCGTCAAGGGTTTAGCTCGGGACTGTGATAAGCCTTGTTACAGTGGGAGATCTGCGGTATTGTTTTTCAGGTGAAAAGAAATGGCAATCAATTCAAAGATGGAGATCGAGAAGTTTAATGGGAAAAGCTTTGAGCTATGGAAGCTCAAGATGGAAGATCTTTTGGTGGAGAGAGATCAGTGGATCGCGGTAGATCCAGGTACGGAACCTACAGGAACTTCTGCAGATGACTGGAAAAAGATGGATCGGAAGGCAAAGAGCAGAATTCGACTGTGTCTCTCCGATTCAGTATTACTGAATGTGTCAGACGAAGCTACAGCCAAAGATTTATGGGAAAAGTTGGGGAAGTTGTATCAGTCTAAGTCCCTGGTAAATAAACTATTCCTGAGAAAGAAGCTGTATAACT
>ML803345.1:530687-569640 GCA_009831015.1 Picea engelmannii | reverse complement strand
ATAATATATGCTGGTTTTCCCGGTTTGGGTTTCCAGGTGAAAAATCTCTGTGTAATGTTTGTATTTGCCATTGTATCTTTTCTGTTCCTTTCTGAATATCAGTTTGCAGTAGATATTGTACAAGGTTAGAATTTACATTTGGTCAGTTGTTTCTTGAGACTGCGTAAAACTGCATCAGCCCAGTTGAATACCCGGGGCTCAGTACACTCGATGGCATACTGAAAATAGCTTTGCAGAGCCATATGTGGAGATGCACTTCCCGCCATCCGAGCAATGGTAAATAGAATGGTGCGGAGAGTCAAATCGGTCACTCCCCAAATCGCCACTTTCCCTTTCTGTCGTTCAGTCTCAGTTACACAATACTGGGCGCAGTATTCACTCATTTTCAAACCACCCCTTCTGCTACCAGTCAAACTGACATAGGACCCTTGGCTAGATAACCCAGTCAAGAAATAGATTTCCTCGATGTCAATAGTCAAGGTATGAGATCCCACGATGAAGACTTGTTGATCCGGGTCCCACATTCGGACCAAATATTCCAGCAATCGAACTTGGGCTCTCATGCCTGGGATGCGGAAATATTTCAGAAGACCGCAATTTCTTAAGGCATCAATGGTTGTAGGGTTATTTTCGGTGTTTGTATTATCTTCCTCGTGTTCCCTTTCTCGCCATTTGAGCACCATAATGATGGCTATTAACCTACATGAGAGACATATGAAGATGGTTAATAATCTTAAACATGGAAAAATTCTTTCTTTTGGCTAAACATTGCATAAATTTTTAAACTTTGCGCTATTCGCAGGTGACCTATGGCATGCAGTGCGAACTTCTCGCAGGCTTCCTTAGGCCCACCTGCGAGAATGAGGCATTCTCGCAGGTCCCGTATGGGAAGCCTGCGAGAATCCCTCTACATGCATAGGGTTTAAAAAATTAACTCAAAACTTGACTTTTAACCAATAAAATCATAAATTTGAAACATGAAAAGATAAAGAATGGAGAGATTACCAAAACACCGCAGACGGCTCGTGGAATAATCGCCCGTAGCTCCCGAAAATCAACTCTGAAGGTAGAAGGTAAAATGGAGGTTTTTTGAACTCAAATGGTAAAAGGATAAAATGATATGGTAAAATGTGTGATGGATTCATTTTTATTACTTTTTACTATGTCGAAAGTGGATTTTTATGTTTATTCATTATTTAACCCTAATTACTAATATGGGAATGAGTAAAATGGCTTGCAGGTAACAAATACAGATGATTATGGACAAAAATTTTACGGTGTGGTGTGATTTTGTTTGTTTTCTATGGTTTTGACTTTAAACCTCGAGCACCTTTTGTCCGTTCTTGCACTTGTGAAAAACATAAGAACGTGACCAAGCATCGTTTTATCTCTTTTCCGGGATCGCTGTGGTTACACAAAAAAGGAACCCCCCTGGAGTTATCTTTAAGCTCTTTTTAGACTCTCTAAATAGGAAAAGATTGTCGAGCGACCTTGCTATTTTCATGCTCGATAAATTATTTGAAGTATGCATCCTTCGAGCGATAGTTTAACCCTTTTTTGGTCTCGTTGGACTACTCTACGAAAAAGGAACTGAGAGAGTTCTCTTTTAAGTGTTTTTCCAAAATCTATAATCTTGAAAAACCTTCGAGTTTACTATCTCTGGACTCGTTAAACAAACATTGACAGACCCGTAATGGGACCGAACCACTCCTTCCTAGGGTTCGTTAAAAATACTCCGAGGGACTCGTCCGAAGGATGAGTTTATATCAACAAGCATATGTGATCCTCTTCAAGCTTGCGTAAAAATAAAGAGGCACTTGCCAAAAATGGTGGGGGGAAATTTGGGAAAGGGATATGTTTCATCTTTATATTAATTGGCAGTAAGTGTCGCTCTTGAACATGACACCATCTATTCATCATCTGAAGCCGGTTTGGGAAATCCATTTGTCTCTCATTCGATTCGATAATAAGGTATTTTCATGTGTCGTATTTGAGTCAATGCTGCCAAATCATTGGTTGTGTCGTTCATATGTTCAAGAGAAGTCTGTCTGAAACCTCTATTTGGGTCGGCCATCTGCAGTTATCCATCCTCTTCGTGTCGGCCTTCCTTGTGTCCAAAGTCCAATTGTTACATGCTCTATTTCACTTTCAAACTCTGTTACTCATTTCGTGTCATTGATGGGGGATACATCAAGGCCCTCCTGTGATGAGTCTTGTTCCGTTGACATCAACACATTATCCAGAATTAAGACTTAGAAATGATTCAGTACCTTGGAGCTTGCATGCCTCAATGGCAAGTTTCCTCGCTTTCGACAGTGGGTTTACATCATTGACCCCTGATCGAAAGATTCTGTCGATTGTTCGACATCAAATCATTTATTCACAGTCGATGGATTGTACTTTAGTACCTTGGGAGTCATTGACATCAATGGTGATTTCCCTCGCACTTGTTAACGGTTACATCAATGACCAGTAATCAAGTGGTTTCTACCATGTTCGACTTCGACACAGGTAATCACATGGTTAGATTCATACTTTGGGCGATGAGGTTGAAGACCCTAGATATTTTCTTAAGTGATCCAGGTTGCGATGGAGTATGTATGATTTATGACACATAGATCCACTATGTATGTTTCATGGCTATGTCATCTTGATTGAAATTTTGTAGCATAGATCCATAGTGTATTCAGGTGGCTATGCTGTATTATGACTACATGGATCCACAGTGTATGATTGGTGGCCATGATCTTTGTTTATGACATCGTCAATCTATGATCTGAGCATGGGAATGCCTACCTCAGAAGGGATACATATGATATTCTGCTGATGCTTGGATGTTTGCAGGTTTTCGATTAGATGTGCTCTTGGTTCTTGACACACACATGCAGCTTACAAAGTCTGTCGACTGTCACTGATTCCACTCTCAGATTTTGGGGGGCATTCTGTTATCCACAATTTTGGTCATCATGATGATGTTGTGATGATGGAAAATCAAGCTCTTCACTAAGAACACTTTCCTGAGAAAATTTACATTTGTCTGCTTCTAGAAATCATGCTTTTAAGGGATGTTCGCAGGCTACCTATATATCTGCCTGCAAGAATGCCTGATTCTCGCAGGCTACATTAAGCTAGGGTGCGAAGGTTTCGCACTGTAATTAACTGTCAGGGGTGCGAACATGCTCCAAAGGAAGGAAAAAGATAAAAATCTCGAATCTTCTAGAAGGGAATCTTCTAGAAACATGAGTTGGCTTCGAATGGTTGTTCAGGTGCTAGCATTCCAGATATCTTGGGATCATTTCCTATCCAAGGAACTAAATTATCTTCTCCTATATATTGAGGAGATTCCTCATGGAAAAGGTTAGAATAAAGCTAACAAGATATTGATTGGAGAATTATTGAAAGCCTGTATGAAGGACTGATGCTACAACAGCTAGAGACACCAGCAAGGTCATCAAAAGTGGTTGATTTTCTTCATGCATGAGCAAGTGTGTGTGTCAGAACTAGGAGCCATCGAAAGGAGACCTACGACATCAAGGCTCAAGTTGTAAGTTTCACTTTCAATTAATTCAATACAGTAATATGTCCCTTTCCCATAAAGATGATGTCACTTTATTACATAATTCCTTGATCATATGTATATACTAGCTATTGAATATATTAATCTGCCTTTACTTCGATTGGTTTGTACTGTTGTGATTTGAACGGTGCAAGAGTATTGGAGAAAAGCTCAGAACAAAAAATACCTAAGGAAAACGTTCATAAGGTATGTCCATAATCCTTATCTCTTAGTTCATTCAATAGGCTAGATCTAGGGAAAGTGTATTATTCTGTCCTGTTTTGTTCTAGATCCAGGTGGATCTAGGGAGATCGGTTTGTGTCCACACTTACGGATTAATCCTGAAACAATTATTCCACGTGCTTCATCACTCCTATTAGCCCATTTGGCTTTCTTATGTGGTTTCTTTTTCATTTCCCAAGGTAATCTGGTACAAGCCTTTACTTCTTAATAAATGTTCCATATGAGATTTCCATTGGAAGTAGTTCGTGCTAGTAAGCAAAACATTACTTGTAGAATTCATATTAAATATGTAGATAATATGGATCTAGAAACTAAAATGGATGATATGGATGGAAAGAGATTGAAAAGTTATGCATTTAAAAAAAAAACGACACTGAAAACGGACTTCCGATGTAAGAGTTATGCCCTTTTAAAAAAAGACAAATAGTAACCAAATGACCATGTGATAGTGTAAGTTGCTTTATGAAGTGACCTACCTTATAAAGAGAAGTGGGGATCACTTCTACAATGAAGTTAATTTATAACATAAAAGTTGCATGGAAAATAAATAACTCTAAAATAAAATTTTAAAACTACTTATAATGATTCACTTTTATACTTGAAGTGAAATACACTTTACAATTTTAGCATGAACCTTTTCAAAAAAGGTAACAAAAGAGAGACTTGAACCCAATACCTTTCACTTAATAAGGAAACTTTTAACCAAATGTTCTAACAAAACATATTGTAATTTTTAGAAGGAGGATTGTTGTTGTTGAAGACTGCCTTGGAGAGCGTGCCAAAAAAAACTCTTTTCACAAAACAAGAAAAATTCGCTTCTCGATGACAACAAGGGTTAAATCTCGGTTAGGTTACCTGGAAGATGCACTTTTTACTATCTGTTTATGATTTGTCAAGATCGCACAGGGCGCGGGGAAAAGATCATACGTAGATCTAAAAGAGTAGAAACCCAGAAATAAAAAAAATGAAAAACTGAAAATAAAACCAAAATACTTCTCTATAAAAAAATTAAAAAATGCGTATTCAAACATTATACCTTCGGATTTGACTGTAATGACCGTATCTTGGGCAAATGAAAACCTTTTCGAGTGAAACGAAAAGTGTTCCTAACTGAAATGAGAGCCCCAGATGCAATGGAATAGTCTTCTCATCCTAGAAATGTATGGAAATGAAAGAAAATGGAGATGCAACAACTTAGCTTCACGATCTCAATCTACAACAAGATCGGGTCCTCAAATAGGCTCTGATACCATGTTCGACAACACAGGTATTCCAACAGAAGATGAAAACCTTCAGAAACCACTCACATAATCAGATCAAAGATCAACACACCGATGTTTTCACATGGTAAAACCCCTACGGGGAAACATCCACTACCCCAACCAACGTGGCCACTTGGAGAAGTTTATTAATGAAAAGAAAAAGATTACATGGAGATTTTAAAAGAGATTTTCTCACAATAAATAATCGACAAATGACCCTCCATGCTCTTTAAATAGAGATCATGTACCAATCGGGTGTTAAACCACGGATCAATGGTCGTTAAGATCGAGGAGAGTATGAACCATCAGATCACTCTATCTCGGGAACATATCGTGACCGTCGGATTTCCTAACTACAAATGCAAACTAATGCATACTAAAGAAACACACTAGGAAACACACTTTTACCTAACGGCACATTAGACCAAGTAGATATTAACTAACTCCTAAGTGTCTAAATATCCTAACAAAAAAATACCAACAAATATTCCAATGAAACCCTTATATATAGATGTACAGACTATTACATACATATATACAAGTTGTTATATACATATGTACTTGTCAAGAACATCATATTATTAAAAAAATAAGGTAAATATGTCTACATAGATTTGTATTTACATGGTTTGGGGTCTTCATTCAACAAATATTTTTCCTTCCTTTTAAAATAATATGAACCCAAAATTAGCTATGACTTTGTAAGATGAAAGAAAAGTAAAATGGACAGGGCATACATTTTTTTTACATGATCACTTCATTACAACTCCAAAAATATTTTGATGAACAATACATTTGAAATCTCATGCTTTAAAATCAAATTCTAAAAAATCACTAATGTAATACCCCGAAACCATTATTTGTAGGAGAAAATTATAATAATATCTCAAATGTGACAATTTTAATAATTTATGAAATAAGAGGACTGGAACAACCTCAAGAAGATCACAATGAATATTAGATAAACTGAATTAAACTACATTTTATTTTTTTACAAGTAGGATATTTTCTCCTATGGACCTTGAATATCATGAGAATGATTGAAAGAATTCAGAGAAAAAGTTGACCAGACCCCAATCTTCTTGATTTCCAAACATACATGGAAATCTTGATGGAAATAGTCAATAATAAAATTAAGAAGGATAATTCACAATATATTGGAAAGAAAAAACTTGCTTCTTGCAAAAGTCTTCATTGCCGCAAAAACTCCTAACTGCCAACAACTACCCATGGAAATCTGTCCTGAATTCATTTCAGCTATTCTTTTATAATCTTCTTGAAGCTTCTTGAAACCACTTTTCAGTTAAGGCCTTATTTTCCCCTCTGTAGATATGAAATTAAATATTGATTCCATCAATTGGGACCCACTTTAGAAGTTCAAAAATTTATTTTATTAAACAAATTTCCATAAATATTTAGCTGTGAAGCTAGAAAATAGTTTTGATTATAATTTTATTTT
This sequence comes from Picea engelmannii, assembly GCA_009831015.1. Lineage (NCBI taxonomy): Eukaryota > Viridiplantae > Streptophyta > Pinopsida > Pinales > Pinaceae > Picea > Picea engelmannii. Next base: position 563,120 of record ML803345.1, on the reverse strand, counting down.
TACGGAATAATTTTCATTATTACAACCATGGTAACCAATTCCAAGGTTTTCTTCATGTATCTCTCTTTCCAACAAGCTATCATTTGATCAATTTGGACATCGAGATCAAACGTTATGGCCTCCAGAAGATAGAGACTTAGAGACCATTGATTTATCCACATGAATTATGAGCCTTTAATTTGCAAGTCCATCGCATTTATACCAAATGCATTGTGAAATAGATATGATATATACTTAAAAGAAAAATGGAATCAGATATTATTTGTGTGTGAAGTAGAGAGAACCATGGAACCCTTTGTAGCTTGTGCATAGTGTAACTTTTGGTTTCCACGCCATTTCCTACTCATATTGCCAAGTCACTGCTAAGTCATCTCTGTCCAACATGTACCTTCCATGTGTCACCTGGGGATAAGTTCAGATTGCTTCCACATGTCCAAATATACCAAAGAAAAGGGGATGGGTTAAGACATAGAAACAATTTCATGAAATAATAAAATCCAAAAATAGAATTACGTAGAAATAGGGAAATGAAAAGGTAGGGTAACGTAGATTGGGGTAAGTGTAGAACTTAGTAAATATTAGTAAAATGAGAAAGTGTTGAGATATTGTGGGAATGTAGGGTTACGGAGGTAGGGTGATATAAAAAATGGCTAAGTGTTGATAATTAGTAAAAATAGCTAAGTATGGAGACTTGCAAAATTAGGGGATGAAAGATGGAGATGAGGGATGGGGTCCCAAATCGACATTCATGAAAAATGATTAAGTATATGGGTATGGAGAGTAGTAAAAAATGACCAAGTATGGTGACTAGAGAGGGAAAGACAAAGGAAAATGAGTAAAATGACTAAGTATGAGATGTGGAGAATAAGGAAAATGGGGGATGTTGAGTGTTGGCTTAACTTGTCTACACAGAGGTTGTAAGACCCAAGGTTTGGTTTAACTATGACCAACAAACCAACCAGACACTAGCCCTTTCAACATCACCTTCTTGTGTAGAGGAAGTCTTACCCAAGGTATCTATTGGGACTGTAAGAACCAAGATTTTGTAGTAGTAAGGGAAAGGGAGGTATATACCATAGTCATGGTTCCTTCTTCTATCTATGTGTGTAATTCAACCTTAGTTAGTATTACTTTCTTTTAGGTTCCTCTGCTTATCATATTTCCAATTATTACTGAGATTCTTCATAGTTACACTCATAAATATTACTCCACAATGAATCCATAAACTAAGTCTAGTCCAAGAAACACATCAACATAACTCATAAGCGAACATAAACAATTAGATACCATAAGACTCAATATCCTCTCTAAACTCTCTCTTTATTCATTTTTCTATTTTTCTAATCAACTATTACATTCTTGATTCTGACATACTCTCTTTATCCAGTTCAACATCTCATAATATCCCATCCCATTACATATTTATATTTCAAAACCTAGGGATTAAAACCCTAGCCTATTTATCAAAAACCTATTACAATGCATTTCCAACTCAGATAACTAGTTGTTCAAGTGCTTTCTTCTTCTTTTCTCTCTTCATGCAACTTTTTCGTTGATCTTCTATTTTTGGAATTTCATGTTTTCATCCTTCTCTCGCTCTCTTGCTTTATTCTTATGTCTATGTCGTGACTTCCTCCTGCGTGCTTTCTTCCTTCTATGCACTTTCTTCCTTCTACGCCCTTTATTTATACTCAGGTTTTTCTCCAATCATTGTATCCAAAATTTCTTGTCCAATAGGCCCCCAACACTCACTTGTGGCTCGTCTTGAGCCACTCAGGCATGTTTCTTGTTCTTCGAAGTTGAAATGAAGGTCTTGGAGGCAACCTTAGTGACCTATACCTCTTTCAAAATTGTGGCTTATGTTGTTGCTATACCCTTTACGGCCTGCAGGGTCAAGTATGTAAGTTTCTTCTCTACTTCCACTACTACTTATTTGATCTTAACTTGAAAAATGGCCAATTCTCTAATGATCCTTACTTCTTCTTCCTACCTTGGTACTAGTATCTGTTGAAGGATATTTTTTTGGTCCCTCAGTCTCTCCACTTCTACATATGCATGTTGTTGAGCCAAAATGGTTTCCATACTCTCTATTGGTGGCAGGGTAAACTCCTTTTATGTTTCCTTGTGTGTCTTTTCTTGCGCTTCCCTCAACTTGGCCTCTATGGCCTTCATTTCCATATTGTTCATGAGATTCATCCATACCTATGCACTATCCTCTCAAATGTTTGTGCATTCATCTTATACTATCTTGATATGGGAAAATGTTGTTGTTGTCATCCTCAACCTACCTTTATGAACCTCTAGTGGCACTCTCGGCCTTCTCCTCAGTTGTAAATATTGTATCTTCTCCCTAAAGCCCTCAATGAATTAGTCATTCTTCAAAAATTTTACTCCATAGTGTCTTCTATTACTAGGGAAACTTCAGGTACTTTGTTGTTTAATTTTCAGATAGTTGATTGTGTCTTCTACACCATGGCTTCAACTTCATTCTTTTGTTGTATTTATTTCGTGGCCCTTTCCTCATACCCCTCATTATTCTTTATAACTTTCTCTATTCACCCTTCAATCTCCTTTTTTTGAAGTGCCATATCATACTATGCTTCCACTTGGGATCTTTCATCCCTTATTATGTCCAAGTCTATGTTTACTGCATCTCCTATGTTCTTTATTTATTGCACCATTTTTTCTTGCAAGTCTTGTAATATTAGTATGGATAGACTTGATATGACTATATTTAGCTGGCCCAACATCTTTATTTTCTCCTACAATTCTCCTGCTAGAAACTCTAGCGCATATGCCTCAATCCTTAAGGTTTGATGATCCCTTGTTAACTGAGTCATGGTCATTTGTGCTCTTTTTGCTTATGTCCTTGGTCCGGTGGACATGACCCAGGTTGTTTCTAGTAGCTTTTGAAGTATGCCCAGTTGAACCTCCACCTTCTTCTATTGTTCCTCCTGCTTCTTTGCTGCTTTCTCCTAGATTTCCTAGGTTGTATCATGTATCTGGTACCCAATCCTATCCATATCATAATTGTTAAGATATAAAAGGTAGTTTGATTATGCACCTTAAAATTATTTTGCACCCCTCCTGGATGTTCTGGCCCCTTATCCTTCCTTTTGAGACCTACTGCAAGGACTGTAGATTGGCCAAGAAGATTGCCTGCTCCATTCATTTGATCTTATTCTTCTTCACTTTTGTCTTGGCCATCATCCTCTTTGGATGTCCTTGTCTTTTCTGCTGGGTTATTCCATGCTTCTTCTGAGTCAGTGATTATTAAGTTTATGTCCTCTATTGTCAACCAGTTACTGGTTGCAAACCATTGCTGCATATGATCCTTTTTGGCTTGGACATATAGATGTTGCATGCCAACTCAGAATAGTGTGATATCCTTATATGTGGTGACTGCTTCCTCCGATATGCATGGGGTGGTCTCCACTATAGTAGTAATGAGATGAAAATAGGAATAAAACACGACATTGTTTTTTTTTTGTCGCTTATTGATTGTGGTGTGCCACAAGTTGGCATGTATAGAAGCCAAAGGGATGTGACCTGAAATACACATGCACTGGTAATATGCAGGATCTTGCCACCTGAACTACAGAATGGGGATGTGTAACCATGCGTAGTGAAATTCAGTACCCTTCTCCTGGGCCTCTATGTAATCTTGTAGAAACTAGTTGACTAAAAATGTATCTTAGTTCATCTGAACTCCATCCTTTCATTTGTCTGTTGTGGAAATTATTGTAGTGGTCACTTTGCCTTTGTGACATTTTTGAAATAGTTTGCAGGCCAAAACTAACATCCTTGTCACTGATGATCTTGACATCCAGACCCCTTTTTCCTATGACTCTTTCAATTTTTTCTTACGTAGACTCGAAGAGGACTCACTCTCTGATTTTGTTGAACAATAGTGTTGGGTATTCACCTACTTTACACAGCCCTATGATATGCGCAATAAATGTAGGATCAATCGATATTGGGGGATGGAGCCAAAGTGTCCCCCCACGAACACAATTGAGTAATACCCTTACAGAGGCATTAATTTTCATACTTCATCCGAAATGTGGAATTTAAAGAAAGATCAATATCCCTGCTTTCTCCAATCCTGACACCCATTCCTGTGGATCTACTAGATTTTCTCTTGTTCCTGGGATAGTCTTCATGCATAAATACCGATCACTGGCCAACTCGGGGAATTTCTATGTATCTATGATATCGTGGTCCATGAATTTCAAATTGGAAATCTTCCCAAGCATGTCTTCATCTCTACTAATGTTGGCTGGAACTAGTATCATCAGTAGTGGGTGCTTTTCATTCAGTGGTATAGTAATTTGTGGTACATTATCCTTCCTTGGTGGTAAATAGTCTCTGTGAAAAACTGTTGGTTGTGTCAGAGTTGAAGTTCCAGCTACCTCCTCAACGTCCACCTCTAGTACTGGGTGTTTCGATTGTTTCTTTGCTAGAACGAATGACCCTCCCACTCTCAGTGGTGCCATTATTCTTGTGTGATGAACTCTTTGAATAGCTCTATGTGTGTGTGTGTGCGGGTTGCATTAGTTCTACTTTGATAGTTCGGCTCTGGTAGTTCAACTCTATTCGCCCCCTCTTGCATGTAAAAATCGCTTAGAGTTCATTGACTTCGTGATGTTTTTTTTCTTTCATGCCAAGTACAACTGTCTCATCTTTCCTTAACTGCCATGTCCAATACGTCATCATGGTTGGTGGCTTGGTAACTAAATGCTCCTTTATTTCCAAATATGTTTTATTATTTTCCTCTTGTACCGTTGATCTGTTCATTATTTATGTCATCTTTCCCAATTTAATTATTATATCAAGCTTTTATGACCTGCCACGCTAGTGGCATAAATGTCATTCTTATGCTTTATGAATTTTAACGGTCTTTTCATCGCCAAACTGCACACTGAATCTTTGTTAGTTCATCTTTGATCTTTGCAGTCGGTATCATCCGAGTATTGTCTCTTAACTTGGAACAGTGTTATTTTTGCGTGTGATGATCATTCCTTCTATTAAACTTATACTACCTTGGTAATCAAATACTCTTCTTCCTTCTCCTATATCTAAATTTTATTTGATTTTCTTCTTTTTTTGACTTTTTATTTGGTTTTCCTTGATTTTATTATTACTATGGTACAACTACTATAATACAGGGGTTCTGGTGTAGCCCATATTACTGTGCATATGGTCGACTGTCTCTATAGAGTTTTGGTCGACCCCCATTCATCATTCCTTCCAAGACCTATCCATTCAAGGTTCCCAACCATGCAACACCTGTCTTGATTATTTGTTGGATCACGTATGATCCTAACTAGTGCATGTGAAACTTCCCTAGAATTTGCATATACTTTTTGTCATAGAGTAGTACAAAATCGCCGATTTAAAATTTCTTTGTTTAATATGGTGATCATGCTAGGCCTTCTCTATAACCTTCTGGACCTACTGATGAAATCCTGTAGTGAGTCGGTCCTCCTTAAGATGTACTAATTGCACCAACCTATCCTCTATCGCACCATTATGTGAGAGCTCAATGATTGTTGCAATGTGAAATATAAGTAGAATGAAATCCATTGGCATCACTGCTTCGTGTCCATAGACCAACTGAAAAGGTGTATGTCCTGTCAACTTCTTACTTGTAGTTGTGTAATCCCATATTACTACAGGGACCCATAAGTCCCAATCATCTCTCGCTACACTGCAGATATTTTTCAAATCATTCTCCAAGATCTTATTAAAATATTCGACTGTATCATTGGCCTAAGGGTGATATGGTATACTCTTTTGATGATGAATATGAAACTCCTTAGACAATGTTGCAATTGTTTTTTTCAAAACTTGTGTCACTTTATCACTAAGTAGAATGTGTGGACATCCAAACCGCATAACTACATTCTCGAACAGAAACCGTGCAACATTATTTGCAGTACAATCAATAATGGGTGTTTCTTATGCCCACTTGGTCAAGTAATCTATCGCAATGATAATGTACCTTTCCCTTGATCTTCTTGCTTGTGGATTGATTGGTGCTACAAATTCAATGGCACACTTATAAAATGCTTGCAATGTTACCCAGGGATTCAATGACATTGCATCTATCCTAGATGTTTTTCCCACTCTTTGACATACATCTCAGGACTGACAATAATCCTTCTCATCTTTATGAAGCATAGGCCACCAAATCCATACACATAAAATATTTTGAATTATTGTTCTTCTTGCATAGTTTCATCCAACAATACCATCATGGGATTCTTCAAGTATAATCAGCCTTTCATGTTCGAGTACACAATGTCTCAATATCCCATCTACTGCTAGCTTATATAAATTCCCTGCAATCAACTGATAATATGTTTCTTTCTCTACCAATTGCTTCTTCTAGGAAACTGTCATGTCAGAGGGATCCATGCCAGTACTTAGAAGCTCCACAATGTCCGAAAATTAATCATCCACCATCCTTACTGCAAATAATTGTGCATATGGGAAGATATCATCTAAATTATCTTCATCTTCTCCTGTCAATGTGTGTGATAGATGATCTTTTCCTGCATTCAACTTCCTTGGTTTTACTATGACCTCAAAGTCATATTCTTGAAATAATAATAACCACATTCATATTATTCCTCCTAATATGGGTTTGTTTACTAAGTGCTTTAATGCAAAATGGTCTATATACATCTTGAAGTGGGACCCCAATAAGTAGTTATTGAAGTTTTGTATCACATAGACCATTTGCAATCCTTCCCGTTTCATAGTTGTATAATTCGTTTATGATATAGACAACTTCCTACTTGCAAAATCGATTGGATTATATATTTTCCCTTATCTTGGTTGTGACAACACTACACCCAACGCTATGGAGGGTGCATCTACATGTACATGGAAGTCCTTCTTCCACTTCGGAAAGATTAGAATTGGTGTGGTTACCATTTTCTATTTCAAAGTGTCTAACCCCTTCTGGCATTCCTCATTCCATTGGGACTTGGATTCCTTCTTCAGTAACTTTTCCATGGGTGTTGTAATTTGTGCATATACTTTGATACATTTCTTGTAATACCCGGTATGACCCAAGGTTTCCCTCAACTCTCTGACTGATGTTGGGGGTTCCAATTGTAGAATGAATACATTCTTGGTTGGGTTGACTAATAATCCTTGTTTTCATATGACATGCCTAGGAAGAATTCCAAATGGTGCGCAAAATATATAATTCTTTAAGTTAATGGAAATATGACATTGTCTACACTGATCTAACATGAGTTTAATAACCTGTATATGATCCTATAGTAAAATTAACATCATCCAATAATCCAAGTAAACTTCCAGGAATTTATGGATGAACTCTTCGAATGCTACCACTACTACCCTAGAAAACATTGCAGGGGTATTCTTCAATCCGAATGGAATAATTGTATACTGATAAATGGCCCACTCCACTGAAAAAGTAGTCTTGTGTCTATCCTCCTATAGAATTCTGATCCGATGGTACCCAGAGAATCCATCTGTAAAAGAATATGTTTCCTGATCTCCTACGTTTTCCAGTACTTCATTCATGAATGATGTTACGAATGGATCATGTAAGCATGCGTCATTCACTTTCCTTAAATCCACGCAGATCCTAATTCCTCCTATATTCTTGTCCTGCACCACCATTGGGCTAATCCACTCGAATTCTTCTACTATTTCAATGATTCTTGCATCCAACATCCTGTCTATTTCAACCTTGAACTTCTATTTATACCTTGGATTTAACTCATAAGGTCTCTATCGTATTAGCTTAGCTCCAAGTTTCAGTTTAATATTAATCTCATCTAAGTATCACACTATCCCCTTCATCTCTGAAAAATGTTGTTGGGAATAGGTATTGATATTCTCCTAACAAGTATGAAACTTTCTCAATTATATCATCATTCCAATAATATCCTATCTATGAAAACTTAGGATTATCTGACATTCCAATATTTAGCTTCTTCATCTTTATAGACTGTGTTTATGTGCTAGATAAAAGCTCTGGCCCTTCGACAACTCGTGCTCCTTTTGTATCCAATATTTTTACAATCATCGGATCCTCCTCCTCATAGTCTTCCTTTATTACATTATAGCATTCCAATAGTTCACGGAAAGACATCGTGTCTTTATGTGCATTGCATACTGGTACTACATCCATCGTCTCTACCTCCGAGAATATCTTCATTCGAATTTCCTGTCGTAATGCATCCATAAATGGATATTCATGTTCAAATGTAAATTTTATTTCGAATCTCTAAGTCATCTCTTCCCATCTTGTTGTCTTCCTGATCCAAAAAGGATATAGAGAATACTAAGAACAACTTAGAACTTGCAGAAGCAACTCATGATGCTCAGAATGGCCTCAGCAGACAAAGAAAGGAAAAAAATTCAAATTTCTTAGAACTGAGTTAAAATTACGTTATCGCGAAGAGAGCGTTGCAAGATATCTAATGATGCAAACAACTCATCAAACAGAGTTATGGATTGAAATATATTTGCAGTCAAATTTTGGTAAACCTAACCTAGTGAGCAGGGGGATGAGTCAACATCCATACTGTTGATGTCAACATCCATACAGATGATGTCATCATCCATACAATACACATTGAAGGAATAGGAGGTGACACATGTCATTATGAAATTAGCATGGTGATGTGGAAGCACAAAAGGCTACAACATGTTGCCTATATTTGGCACTTCTGGACCGATCCGTTGACCAATAGGATTTTTCCACGTGGCAGTCTATATGGTACGTATAGTGACGTGGCATCAACGTGGCTTGATGACATGGAATGATGAGTTGGCAGTGACATGGCATCTATATGGTGATGTGGTGCTAAAATGGCAGGATGATAGAGCAGTGGATGACGTGGCTGAATGGGAGGCTGCCACATGGTAGTGGGAAAATTCCCAATGGCATTCCATATCCAAAATTTGAAAAAAAAAATGATTTGGTAGGTCCGCCAAATCTAGCGGACTATGCCAAACTGACACCAACTATCGGATAAGAGCCTGGACAGAACTTTCACCAAACTGGTAGAATAAAGATTGTATATATATATATATATATATATATATATATATATATATATATATTGTTTCAACCATAAATCCAAAAGGGGGAGGCCAATGGGTTTGACCCGAGACCTCCTCCCTCCATAGAACCTTAATACTCACGCCATAACCAATGGGCCAATGACCCTCTCATTGTAATGAATGCCCAATAATTTACTTTTAAGCTGCATCCACCCGAGCCCAGAGGAGGAGGCACACATGTGGTACAATCGAGCATGTAGTTCGAGGAGAGTACAACAACATTAATTGTAGGTTACAGAGGAACGAAAACTGAGAAAAAAATGTTCTTGGGACTGGGAGTGCCAGAGTCATATCGAGGCATGGAGACAATCATTTTTGGGTAATTTGATGCCATGCTTTCAGTGGTGTTGTATGTTTTCTGATCTAAGCATGATTTTTGCATCTTGATTTCAGAATGAGGTATCCTTATGTATTTTTCCAAATTATTTTTCTTAGTTAATGAAAAAGCCTACCCATTTGAGAGTAGGACCCAAAGATGTAGTCGACTAGGGATGAACTCTGTTATCAATTTTTTGTGTTCAAATTTGATGCTTATGTCTCTTTATTATTGAGATTTTCCTTCCTTAATGGTGCACTTTAATTTATGCTCATTTAATGCAATTATTTATAAGTCACTCGATGAAAAGATCCTGGATCATGTTGGTATCAGAGTAGTCATATTTGACTTGAATTGTTGTGTGTGAATGTTCACTAGGTCCAAGCATAAGCAGGGTGAAGGAACTATTAATACTTTCAATGCCGAAGTTGATCGTGCATCCTGAAGGAAGAAAATTGAAGAAGAATACAAGCATGACGAACATGAGAAAAAATTTCATATGGTATTTTATCGCATGCCATAGATGGTCAAACGAGTGCATGGAGATTATGATAAGAGGATGAAGAAGAAAGGGAAGAAAAAGGAATCATGTGATGATGACGATGCTTCGGTAAACCAACGGGTTGGAGGAGACCCTCCTGAGCCTTCTTCTTCACCATCAAGAACTAGTTCTTCCTCCTCTGAGCATTCTCATCATTCTCATCATTCTATCCATAAAGCCTCTTTTAAGAAACCATTATTAAAGCTTGATGTAATTTTTTTTTTTACCTATGTTTAATGGAGATGCTAATCCTGAAAAGCTAGATAATTGGATTCGATAGGTTGAAGTATATTGTCATGTTCAACACATTGATGAAGAGGAAGTTAAAGTGCAATGGGATTCTCTTCGGTTGGAAGGCACCGCTCTTGTATGGTGGGACAACAAGCTTCATGACATAAGTAAGTGTGGTAATCTTATTTCCTAATGGACATAATTTAAATCAACGATAAGGAAGGAATTTTATCCATTCGGTTATTTACATAAAGCAATGATGGAATGGAAAAATTTAAGGAAAAGTAAAGGTCAAACTGTACAAAGTTTCACAAAAGAATTAAGGAAGAAATATCCTACATTAAACATTCCTTTTGATTCTTATGAAACTTTAATGAAGTATATTGGTGCACTTCATAGTTATATTTTTCATACTTTCCTCTTGTTTAACCCCACTAGTCTTGACAAAGTTTGTGTACAAGCCACTCACCTTGAGAACATGGTAAAACATGTTCAAGAAGATCCCACAAAGAATCCTTCCAATCTCCCACATAAACCTTTCAAGAAGTTTAAAAGGAAGGACAAGAAGACTGCCACAATGACGAGAGAAGGAGGAAATACATATTGCACTCATTGCAAGAAAACCGGTCATGATGATTGACATTGTTGAATACTACATCCAGAGAAGATACTGAAGCAGTTCAGTGGAAAGAGAAAGAAAAAAAATGTTGCTACAGTGCAACAAGATCTTGGTTCCGATTCAGGGGACGAAGGAAATATCACAGCGGTTGGATTACAAGGTAAAGATTCCCTTCATGCTAGTTCAAATTCCAATAATGAATCTCATGATGATGAATGAAAGAGGAATGAATTATTTCACATACAAGTTGTATCTAAACACACTAAAATAGATACATTATTTGATATGGGTTCCCAAGTAAAATTAATATCTGAAGCACTTGTCAAGAAGATGGGTCTTGAAACAAAACCACATTCGAAGCCTTATCCTCTTGGTTGGATATGTGATAAAGAAAAACTTAATGTCACCAAACAATGTAGGGTCATATTTTATATTGATTCAAAGTTGATCGATGAAGTGGATTTGGATGTTGTATCACTTGATATATGTGCCATAGTGTTGGGAAGTCCTTATCTTTAGGATAGAAAAGCAATATTCTTTCTTCATGAGAACAAATACCACCTTACTAAAGGAGGAGTGGAATATATTGTTAGAGCTCACAACATGAGGGTAAATACAACACTTATTAGTGCAGGGAAAATGAAGAGACTCATAAACACTAATAATATATATGTACTCATGGTCGTAAGAGAGAAAGATGTCGGGACATCTGACACTTTCCAAGGATTTTATCCTTCTCAAAAGAAGGAACTAGTAGATATTGTATCTAAGTATGATGACATTATTCAGGAACCAGATGGATTACCTCCTAAGAGGGAAATCCAACATGAGATACATATTCAACATGATTCTCCTCTTCCTAATGTGGGCATGTACAGGATGCCAGTTGTGGAGATAATAGAGATCAAGAAGAAGGTAGAGATCTTATTCGATCAAGGGGTCATCATGACCAATTCATCTCCTTTTGGTTCTCCAATTGTGATGGTGCCAAAGAAAGATGGCACATGGAGAATGTGTGTCAATTATCGGGCCTTAAATAAAATCACGGTGAAAAATCGATACCCTCTTCCTCATATAGATGATTTACTTGATTTGTTAAAGAATGTTGTTTATTTCACTAAGTTGGATTTGCGCAGTGGATACCATCAAATCAGGGTTGCAGAACAAGATGCATGGAAAACTTCCTTTAAAACCAAACAAGGATTGTTTGAGTGGTTAGTGATGTCGTTTGGGATTTGTAATGCTCCGACAACTTTCATGCGTGTGACAAATGATGTATTCAGGCCTTTCTTAGATGATTTTTTGATTGTATATTTAGACAAAATTATTATTTTTAGTTGGACTTGGGATGAAGATGTGAGGCATGCAAAGAAAGTATTGGATACTTTTCAAAGGGAAATGTTGTATGTAAAATTGTCTAAATGTGAATTTGGCAAGACTGCACTTGTATACTTAGGTCATATTGTAGGAGGAGGACAATTAAAAATAGATCATTCCAAAATTGATGTAATTGTAAATTGGCCTGAGCCAAAAAGTGTAACAGAGATCCAAAGCTTCTTAGGTGCAGTCCAGTATTGGAGGAGGTTCATTTCAAACTTCTCCTTTATCACAGTTTCTTTGCATTCCTTAACTAGTGTGAAGAACACTTTTCAGTGGGAAGGAAATAAACAAAAAACTTTTGACACTTTGAAGGAGAATATCAGTACCACACCAGTATTAGCACTATCGAATCTTCAACAACCTTTTGAGATCGAGACAGATGCTAACGGATACAACATGGGTGTAGTATTGATGCAATATCATAAGCCTATCTGTTACCACTCTGAAACTTTTAATAAAGATGTTGTTAACTATCCTAGATATGATAATGATTTGTATGCATTAGTTTAAAGAATAAAGAAATGGAAGCACTACTTGTTAGGGAAGGAAACAATCATACACACACATCACCATCCCTTATAGTATCTCAAAGCAAAAATGAAGATGAAACAATCTCGACACTACAGATGGATGGGTTTTCTACAACAATTTCATTTGGTAATAAAGTACAAAAAGGGTACAAGTAACAAGGTAGTAGATACATGTTCTAGACCTCCTATTGTTGCTTCTATTATTTTGAAGAATACTTCTTTATATGATGATAGCTATGTGGAAAAATATTCCATTGATGAATATTTTAAAGAAGTATATGAGAAGCTATCCCATGGTGCATAGGTAGAGAACTATTATTTGTAGGGAAAACTACTCTACCATCTTGGAAAGCTATGTATTCCTACAAGTGAACGAGTCCATGTAATATGAGAAGCTCACACTTCTCTTGTGTCTAGGAATTTTGGGGTAGGAAAAACTATGGATCATTTGCAGAGATTTTGTTACTGGCCTCAAATGAAAGAAATTGTAGATAAATATGTAAAGGGGTGTGTGATGTGTTCTACTTGTAAGCCCACTAATAGAAAACTTGGGCTATACTCACCACTTCCTGTTCCATCCCATCCATGCGAAAGTATCTCCATGGATTTTGTAGGGGGTTTCTGTTGAAGGAAAATATCCCTGTGGACAGGTAGATCTCCTCAAAGAGCTAGACTCTTAACTCTAAGATAGAAAGTGCTTATCATGGTCACTGACTTCCTTTCAGATCTAGGTGGACTAGTGTGTGATAAGGAAGGAGAAAAGAAGTACCTTTTACTTGTGTTTTTCCCTGCATGCTCCGAGTTGAGCTCCAATCTTTCGCTCTTCGATAAGCCCTGTAGACAAACAAAGTACGACCACTTCCTACTCTATCAAGATTAGTCCGAAATAGGTCTATCTACTAAAGAGACAAATTCATGTGAGATTGAACATGAATTAGAAAGAAACAGGCCAAGCAAATTATATTAATGAAGATGAAACATTACTTACAGTCGTAGATGGAATGTGACAATTCTGTCAAGTCCTCCTTGTCTAACCCTTGCTCAAAAGATCCATGATCCAAACGATGTTAGATTCAACGATTTCTCCCTATGAGATCGTAGGTCTCTTGCTTCCAAAATATCTTTGTTCCAGCACCAGCTATAAGATCATAAGTTTGGTGTGATTCTCCCTTTTCAGTCCTCTTTCACCATGAGAAAGCTTACTTATATAGCCTTGGAGAGGCTCAACAACTTGAGATATCTTTGGGGTGAGTTGAGGATTTTCCTCCTCCAGTTAGATATATGCCCTAAGATCATGGCTTGATTGAGGATTCGAATTCAACTACCTTCTAAGAATGAAATGATTCTTCCCCCATTCATCTCAACAACTTAACTACTGCCCAGAATAGGCAACGCTCCCTCAAAAGGGCCATCATAGCGTTGTAGCACTCCCTAGTAGTGTATAGGGGAGCGCCAACACTCCTGAAGATAGGAGTGCTCCTGCAAAAGGGCTGATGCAACGCTATAACACTCCCTGATGGCCTATGGGGGACACCAACACTCCTGAGATAGTTATAGGGGAGCGCTCCCCTCCAAAAACTTAGTTTTTGGGGTGCTTTCAAAGGGAAAAAGGTTCATGAGCCCAGTTAACCTTTCCTCCTCTTCCAAAGAAAATGTTTGAGGTGTTTCAAGTGTCCTTCTCATGTCATTATAGGCACAACATAGGCATCATGGAAGTGTTCTTTCTTTGACACTTGTGACACTTGTAAGCAAAATGTGACACTTGCGACACTTATAATGACGACACTTACGACACTATTGAAGTGAGTAATTTCGATGTGTAATAGATTGCCCCCAAAAGTATGAAGTTAGAAGACAAGAACTGATAACTGAAATGCTTTGCAGACTTTCAAGCAAGGGTATAGACGCAGAGAACCTAACAAAAGATGCACACAAACATCCAACAAATATTATGACATGTTTCAAACCCAAGGAAGGCATACCTATGCTTGGGTGATCAAGACTTGCAAGATATGGCCGCCATAAAATACACTGCGGATCCATAGTTGTATTGATAAAAAGGTATAGCCACTAAAAATACACTGTGGATCTATACTCTTATGAAATGAACTGATCGTAGCCATGAAGAAATCTACGAGATGATAAGACATAGCCACGAACAATACAAAGTGGATCTATGTAACAGTATATGTGTCATTGTTCAAGAGAAACTCCATCGCAACCTGGGCAAAGTATATATCAAAGTGATCACTCAACCCAAGGTCTTCTTACCGATCCCAATGTAGTACGAATCTAACCATGTGAATAGATGTCCTGATGTCGAACATGGTAGAAACCACTCAATTACCGGTCAATGATGTAAACCGTTAACAAGTGCGAGGGAGATCACCATTAATGTCAATGATTCCCAAGGTACTCTAGTACATTCCAATGAATGTGAATGGATGAGATGAAGTCGAACATCCGTGGAATCATCCAATCAGAGGTCAATGATGTAAACCCATTGTCAGACGTGAGGAGGCCTGCCATTGAGGCATGTAGGTCTCAAAGTACTAATTGGTTTCTAAGTCTAGTTCCTTGATAATGTGTTGAAGTCGACGGGAATAGACTTGTCGAATGAGGGCCTTGATGTATTCCCCATCAACGACATGAAATGGACACAAAGATGTAATTGGTAGATCAAATGAACATGGACTGACACGGATATTAAGACAAGATATTTGTGATGGTTGACTCTCGAGGCGAATACTTCCCTTGAACATTGAGGCACAACAGTAGAAGCATGACATGGACCAAAACTTGATGAAACAGTGGATACTGTGAATTTCGTCGGGTGACCCAAAGGAGTAAGAAAAACTCAGAGGATTGGTTTAGTGCATAGGTTCAGCGGATTAAGATGTGCGCAAAGACAAAGTGTCATGTTCAAGGGTGACTCTAAGAGTTACTTGGTAATGTTCTCACAAAATTGCTTGGCTTGCTTCTTTCAATTTCCCCCCCCCCATCCAGATAGACGAGTACCTCTTTTTAATTTAACGAGCTCGAGGAGGATAACACATGCTCGATAAAACTCACCTTCGGTAAGTTCCTCTTCCTTTGTTTAAAGAACTAGAAGAAGTAAGAGTTCGATCCCATATGGGCCTGTCGATGTTTTGTTTAGCGAGTCCAAAGACAAAAAACTCAAAGGTTTTTCATGATTATAGAGTCTGGAAAAACACTTAAAAGAGAACTCTCTCATTTCATTTTTCATAAAGTAGTCTGACGAGACTGAAAAAGAGATAAACTATCGCTCAACAAACATTTTCTTCAAGTACTTTAACGAGCGTGAAGAGAATAAGGTCACTTGGTAATCTTTTCATGTTTAGAGAGTCTAAAAAGGACTTAAAGATGACTCCAATGTTGTCCTTTTTCGTAATGTTAGTCTCACGAGGATGAAAAAGAGATAAATTATCACTCAAAAGATGCCCTTTCCAACCTTTTAATGAGTGGGAAAGGAAGCAAGATCATTCAACAATCTTTTCATGTTTAGAGAGTCTGAAAAGAGCTTAAAGGAGACTCCCGGGGGTTCCTTTTTCGTGTGTCCATACAGGTCCGAAAAAGAGATAAAAGTCTACCCTGATGCATTCCCATGTATTTACGAGCACGAGAAAGAACAAAGACTAAGCTCGGTATGCCCCCATCTTGAAAGCTAGTGGCTTAACTCCATAAATATCATAAAAGGCTGGAGACATGCCCTCCAAGCTTCGATTCATTCACCGAAGGATAAGGGTGGATGAAAATAAGGTTCAAGAGAGGTGACCGTTTCATTTTTTAACGAGCTTGACATAGGAAAAGAACTATGCTCAGGACCTATGTTTCATTTTTTAATGATCTTGCCACAGAGAAGAGAAATTATGCTCATGGTTTCTTCTGGATCATGGCTTCCAAGAGGATATTGCTCTAGAAGGGTACCAAGTCAAAGGATAAAACGTGGTCATGGCCTCCAGGAGATCTTTGTTGGATGTAAGATAATCACTCAAGAAGGAACACATGTTGAGGGTCATGATAGGAGTAAAAAGATCAGGCTCCAATAATCCTACTGAAGAAATCACCATGTCCACTACCAGATCCAAATCGTCGGAAGTTGAAAGCAATGGAGATGATGAAAAATCAACACCAGGAATGGAGATAGACGGTATATCTGCCCAAATTTCTTCATGAGGGGGAAGAAAAGAGGATCAGTGATAGTTATTATCCAAAGGTAACTTGTCAATGTGAAACATTTTCGAAATAGATTCATCCGAAGGAAAAATTGGGGAAATGTAGTCTATTGCAGACGACAAGGAACACAACCATGATGGCATCGAGGAAATGTCAGGTGCCAATAGATGTTGGTCATCTGATGAGGGGGAAATAGATTGGATAGAAATGTATGACATTTCGGTTGGACTAAGTGGCACGATGTCACTTAGTGCATCGAATTCCAATGGACAAGGTACAATCCGAGGGTTAGATGATTCCAAAGATTGATAAGTCACGGTCAAAATCATATCGATGGTGGAAATATGATGTGTAGTCGATGGAAGTGGTGTAGAGAAGGTACCCATGAGTCCAGAATCTTTTAGTAAGCCAACACCAACACTTTCATACGTGATCTTATGGTCTCCCAAGAAAGGAATATTATTGGTAGTGGGAGCGCGAGCATTGGTCGTGCAGAAATCCAACTGATCAACAGTGACAATTTTGCCCTGGTGAGGAAATTGTACACATCGAAAGACTGACGAGGAAACGTCAATCATAGCATAAAACCAACTTCTTCCAAGTAACAAGTTGTAATGGAGGGGAGCATCAACCACCTCGACATCAACAGTAACAGTTTTTCCACCCAATTGGATGGGCAGGGATTGTAAAAGCTCATAGGGATGAAAACCTCGCCCATCGAAGGTGCATAACATTGTTGGAGATTTGTTGAGTGCTGGTGATTTTAAACCTTTCCAACATGATAAAGACATGACACAAGTCGAGGCTTCCTCATCCAGAATAGTTCAAAGGATTTGTTGATTGTGAACAACAACATCAACTTAGAAAGCAAGTTGGTGGGAGAGTCGAGATGCATAATTATCCAGGTTAAACATGATCTGATTGGAAGACTCAGGATCAACAACACCAAGAGTGGTCAAGAGCATTCTATGTTGACTGGGACAGTGTTGTAGAAATTCTAACGCAGACATAGCACACAGTGCTTGAGCCAAATCTTCAACAATGTTGTAGTTTTGGACAACACGTGAACTAGGATTAAAGTTATATTTGTGGATAGTTCTCTTAGGAGGGTGCAAGATAGAGTCCAACGTGGGTTTCTCAATATGAAGTGGTCCAGATGGAGGATTAACCGATGGAAGACTAACAGAGGATGACGATGGATCTGGTAAAGTGCCGATACCGTTAGTGTCTTTTCCATTGTCAGGGTTACCTGGTGTGTCGTAGGTCTTAGAGAGAGTGGTCAAATTAATCCCATTAAACATATAGATATGTGCACTTGACGAGGCCTCATCATTAGGGTCGCTAGAACTACCCCCAGGAGAGGGGGTTTGAGAAACCATGGATTGTTGCTGTGGAAAAGGCTGAGTAAGCACAACGGGTTGTGACTTCCCTTGGAAATTTTTGGCCACTTCATTGCGAAGTGAACAATCTCGAGTGTAGTGATCGTCACCACAAATGATACATGGGAATTTCAGTTTCTGTTCTAGTTGCTTTTCAGTAGTAGGTGTTTGATTTTTGAGTTGTTCATTATTATTTTTGATTTATTCTTTGTCTTCTTCTTACCTCTGGATTGTTGTGAAGTGGCAGATTCAACTTCATTCACCTCAGAGGTCTGAGTTTGGGGGGAGGTAGAGGAGGGTGTAGTTGATTTGGAAAAAGATTGAGTTTTGACGAAACCGATAACACCATCTGCATGAGATGAGGATGATGGCTTAGAAGGATCGGTATTAGCTCGAGCAACATTCAGAAGAAAATCATACAAAGTACCAGATTGGGAATAAACCAAGTCTATGTATTGAGCTTGAGCAATGGCTTGTTCCTCTGTGACCGCACCACCCATAGCGACATCGCGAGTGATCGAGGGTAACAGTGATTTAGTAAACCATTCTGCCAAGAGCATGTTAGGAATGACTGCCTTGATCATCCTTCATAGTCGCCTCCACTCATGAATATGGTTAGAGATATGCACAGAGTTAGTTTGATGAAGGGAGGTCAAGAGTTCAGTACCCATCTCATAGCAAATAGGCAGTTGAAAGTGCATGAGGAAAGACATGGCAAGGGAATTGAAATCGTGAAAAGAAGCACATGGTAGTTCAATATACCACTTTGTTGCTGAACCAGTAAGTGTTCACTGGAAAAGATGCAAATGTATAGAATCATCCATGAGGGAGTTTGATGAACACCACAAATGGAAAGTCATCACATGGTTGTTCGGATCTTCACCAGGGTTTCCGTCAAATTTCGGAATATCAGAAGGAAGTTTAGCTGGAATGACTGGCCAAACCAGTGAATGAGAAATATGATCATTAGTTAACTGAGACAAGTCTAGGAGATCCAGAGTCTCAAGGAAAGGTAGCTATCAGTTAATGTGCGAATGATATTGGTATGTCATAGGAACACCAGTAGGACCATAGACTGGGTTAGGTGGATAGTTGTAACCAGTAGGTCCTCCTACATATGGTTGTTGTTGGCCAGGATAAGAAGGATTCGATGGTACATGAGAAACATTGGAATAACCCGGTGGGTTCTGAACATTATAGGCTGGGTGATGTATCTTCCCATGAGGAGGATAAATATTTTGGCCTTGAGAATGGTAAGGAGTAGATCCCGGAGGTGGATATACATGAGGCCCATGAGGAGGATACGACTGTGGTCTCGGAGAACTCCAGGTGGTATTTTGGATACTGCTCGGATAAGATTGCCCGTAAGACATTCCAGAAGGGACAGGATTGGATACTCCTCCTATTGGGTTATTATACAACTGCACCCAACATGGGGTTGAGTAAAAGTGCCTCCTGAGGATGCTCCCCAGGATTGTGAAGGGTTTCCAGCAAATGGGGGTTTCCCCCTTGCCAGTGGTGGATTTACGACCGGGGTATAATTGGCAAATGGAGGTTTCCCTCTAGGAGGAGCATGAAAAGGGGAATGTCCCCTGGGAGGGGTAGGCCCACCATGGAAAGGTAGTCCTCCAAGAGGAAATGGTTTGTTGGATGGTGGTTGTCATCCAGCTGGTTGTGTTTGTCCAGCAAGGGTCTGCATTCTCGTGTGAGAAGATGTCCCAGCAGGATCGTGTGGAACATGCAGAGTTGTAGAGTAAAACCTTGTAGAAATAGGGGTAGAGATTGAAGTGCTTTGGGGAAGAGTAGAGGTAATGAGTCCAGCATTAGGATGGACTTGTGTTGGTGTAGCAGTAGGGTGAATAACCTGATCGACTAGGTGATTCATGGTTTGACCGGATGGTCCTGTTTCACTAGGAGGTTCATGAGGATGAAAGGGTTGCCGAATAGATTCGAAATTTTCATAGAGATCGTGTCCTGATGAAGTCCTCCATACAAAACGAGCAGGTGTTAGATTGGTTGCTACGGCAGTGCTAGGATGAACATGAATCCTATACTCATCACCAAAGACTAGTTTCGTGGATCCCATATATGTTTTGGTAAAGATCCTCTCTGGTAATCGTGGGACTTCTTTGTCTATGACATTCCCAAAGGATTCTAAACGAACCAAAAGTGGTTTGAGAGGAGTTACCGACACAGGTGTGGTGGGATTTTCAACCGTGACCAAAGCGTCTTCTAAGTTATCTAAAGGAGGAGCAATAGCACTTCCAGTGTCAGATTGATTTTCTACCTCTCT
The DNA here is from genome assembly GCA_009831015.1 of Picea engelmannii. NCBI lineage: Eukaryota > Viridiplantae > Streptophyta > Pinopsida > Pinales > Pinaceae > Picea > Picea engelmannii. The sequence goes on along the minus strand of ML803345.1, from coordinate 542,520 downwards.
ACAGTTGTTGTCTTCTGGCGGGTTAGGAGGTAAGGGTTGATAGCCTTCCGGAGGCAGCCCTTGCATCCTACGTGATCGATGAAGACCTTTATCGTCTACAGGATCAATTGTGGAGCATAACAGGACACACTAAAAATCTAAGGCCAAATAAGAAAAAGAAACAGCATGCACTAATGAAATCTAGGAATCTGCCAAGCAGACAAAGCTTCTCTCGATGATCGTACTAGTTGGTGATGAAATCCAACGTTGTGTGATCAAGTCGAGAAGGGGCTAGGATATGGTGGAATAGTTACAATGATGACCTTCTTAACGAACATACGCCTTGGTGCAAGCTTCCATGCAGTAATTGTGGATTTACCCTCCAAGGAGCCCGAGTGAGTTTGACCAATGTTTGTTCCAGTTACAATGAGACTTCCCTTCACCGTCACCTTGTGTAAGTACCTAAATATTATGGCAACTAAAGTTACCAATTCGCAGTGAGTCCCTGGGTGGGAACAATCGACAGTCTGATCTGAAACATATGGGCAGGATAACATGTCCGAAATCAACCCAAAAGGCTCCCACACATAATCATGGGTATACCTTCCAGTGACCCCCAATGTACGATCTGACCACTACAAACAGTTGAACCATGGAGGGATAATCTCCGTAATTTTCCCGAATGTGACCTCATGTGTAGCCCCTGTGTGAGAGGGGAATCCCAGAAAACCAATACGACAATTGGATTTGACTCTCCCTAACTCAGGATGCTAATGTTTGTTTTGAAAACTTTGGAGAGTTGTACTCATAGCCTAATCCAAAGTGCTAACCCTAGTCTATTGTTGGTGGAAGATCCTAAAAAAAAAAATGTTCTAGATAATTTTTAATTAGCGTTTGTTTTATAGTTGTTCTTTACTCAAAGGGTGTACGAAAGTGAAACTCATGGAATGATGACTCAATGCCCAAAAAGATTCATAGAATATGATAAGAAATCATTTCTTTTCAATGAACTCCTATTTAAGGGAAAGAGAAGGAGTCGTTTTCACTTTCAAACACTAATATGAAACGTCTTCAATCAACTGGTTCTCAATTGAATCCAATGCAATGCTAAAACATTTTCAAAAATGCCTTCTAATATGCAAATCAAGCACTAAAATTTATCTTTTTCATTTGTATGTGAATGATGACTGATTCAATGCAAAGACTTCACCTATCAACTACCTTTTTAGATCAAGGAGATTCAAACAAGTAGGATCAGATTTCGCACACACAACACACACCCTCTTGCTATGATTGAAACAAGAAGCAAACAGAAAAAAAAAATAACAAAGAAAAATCAAACAATTCACACAAAAATGAGGTGTTCAAAGAACAATGACATTCAAAAAACCAAGTGAGAAGAGTCATAGACTTCATATGTCCTTCACTGGAGTTCCCACTCCGTCGGATAGGAGAGGAAAAAAACAACAGATCGATTTCAATCTCTCAACAACAAAAACTCAAAAAGAATGAAGAAGGGCATAAAATATGTACAACAAGTTGTTTACTTCTCAGGACTAAGCATTTCAAAGTTCAAAGGAAGAATCATTGAATCACAAAGCAGCTCATCAATTGAAGAAACAGGGTCTGGACCTCCAAAAAATGCAATTTTTGAAGAGATTTTGTGCAAAAAGGGGTTGGCGCTCTGGTGTAAGGGACACCAGGGCATTATAACACTCTGCTCAATAGCTTCAGGGAGTGTTGGTGCTCTTATAACATGGGCAGGGGGGGCGCCAGGCTAAAAAAACTCATAAAAATGTTCAAAAACCCAAAATTTTGATCAAATTTTGACAGACAAGCTGAGTGTGATGGGGTAAAAAGTCAATCATCAAATGCAATCAGACATAATGGGGTGAACAAGGCCTAAGAAAACAAAATGTAAGACAAGGTATTATGAGTAAAAATCAAAACTAAAAGTTTCGATTCGCTCCCCAGTGGAGTTGCCAATTTCTGTTGAAGGAAAATCTCCCTCCGGACAGGTAGATCTCCTCAAAGAGCTAGACTCTTAACTCTAAGATAGAAAGTTCTTATAATGGTCACTAACTTCCTTTTAGATCTAGGTGGACTAGTGTGTGAGAAGGAAGGAGAAAAGAAGTACCTTTTACCGGTGTTTCTCCCTGCACGCTCTGAGTTGAGCTCCAATCTTTCGCTCTTCGATAAGCCCTGTAGACAAACAAAGTACGACCACTTCCTACTCTATCAAGATTAGTCCAAAATAGGTCTATCTACTAAAGAGACAAATTCATGTGATATTTAACATGAATTAGAAATAAATAGGCCAAGCAAATTATATTAATGAGGACAAAACATTACTTACAGTCGTAGATGGAATGCGACAATTCTACCAAGTCCTCCTTGTCTAACCCTTGCTCAAAAGATCCACGATCCGAATGATGATATATTCATCGATTGATCCCTGTGAGACCATAGGTCTCTTTCTTCCAAAATATCTCTTTTCCAACACCAACTATAAGATCATAATTTTTGTGTGATTCTCCCTTTTCAGTCCTCTTTCACCATGAGAAAGCTTACTTATATAGCCTTGGAGAGGCTCAACAACTTGATATATCTTTGGGGCGAGTTGAGGATTTTCCTCCTCTAGTTAGATATATTCCCTAAGATCATGGCTTGATTGAGGATTCAAATTCAACTACCTTCTAAGAATGAAAAGATCCTGCCCCCATTCATCTCAACAACTTAAATACTACCCAGAATAGGCAACGCTCCCTCAAAAGGGCCATCAAAGCGCTGTAGCGCTCCCTAGTAGTGTATAGGGGAGCGCCAACACTCCTGAAGATAGGAGTTGTCCTGAAAAAGGGTTGATGCAGTGCTATAATGCTCCTTGATGGATTATGGGGGGTGCCAGCACTCCTGAGATAGTTATAGGGGAGCGCTCTCATCCAAAAACTCAATTTTTGGGGTGCTTTCAAATGGAAAAAGGTTCATGAGCCTAGTTAACCTTTCCTCCTCTTCCAAATAAAATGTTTTAGGTGTTTCAAGTGTCCTTCTCATGTCGTTATAGGCACAACATAGGCATCATGGCAGTGTGCTTTATTTGACACTTGCGACACTTGTAAGCAAAATGCGACACTTGCGACACTTATAATGACGACACTTGCAACAGTATCGAAGTGAGTAATTTCGATGTGTAACAATTTCAAAAGGGGGTCATGACTATTTGTATGTTGTAGGGGATAGGTTCAACAAGATGTGTATCTTGATGCCATGTAAAAATAAGGTCACTTTTGAGCATACTTCTAATCTATTCTTTCAATATGTTTGGGTTCACTATGGGTTACCTACATACATTATCTCGGATCGAGATACTCGATTCCTTGGGGACTTTTGGACAATATTTTGGAGAATGATGGAAACCAAATTGAAGAGGAGTACTTATTTCAATCCACAAACACATGGAAAAACAAAGGTGGTACGCCGAACAATGGTACTTTTTCTTCAAGGCTACTGCAACAAGCATCCCAAGCTATGGGATGAATAGATACCCTATGTACAACATGCTTACACCCGAGCCTTGCATTCCACCACTTAGTGTTCACCTTTTGAGACATGTTTCAAGTAACTACATAAGGTTCCTTTGGACTTGATGTATGGGAGAGATACCGATGCAAATGAAGAAATAAAATAGGACAGAGCCTGCAAGTCCATCCATAGGATCCAATAGGTGCACTAGGTAGTCAAGGAACAATCGGAGAAAAATCAAACATAGTATAAAGTTCGACATGACAATCATAGGGTTTATCATCAGTTCCAGGTTGGAGATCAGGTATGGATTCACATCAACAATGATATATTGAAGGGTGAAGGCAAGAAAATAAAGCCCATTCATTATGGACCCTTCACTATCTTCAAGAAATGTGGTACCAATGATTTTCATCTGGATCTTCCACCTTATATGAATATTTACTCAATTGTAAATGTAAATGGATCTTCCACCTTATATGATCATGTATCAGGATGAGGAAGTTTCAATACCTTCAGTTAATGACTTTTCTCCTGATTACTTGGATAAGTTAAAGGAAGATATCTTCTTGGACAAAAGGATGAGGACTTCACAGAGGGGTGATGTTGATTATCTTCGAGTAGGATTAAAGGGAGCACATCCAAGAAAGGCAAAGAGGATAGAGAAGGACAAAGTGAGGGGAATATTCCCTCACTTATCTATTGATTGATGAAATCTTTTGGTGGTCCAAATATCTCATAGTGGGAAGGAGTGATCCAAAAAGGATCCAAAGAAGACTAAGAATAACACAAAACTCGCAGAAGCAACTCAGGATGCTCAGAATGGCCTCAACAGAGAGAGAAAGGGAAAACATTCAAAGTTATAAAAACTCAGTGAAAATTCCATTATCGCAAAGAGCCTGTCACAATATTTCTAAGGGCTCAAATGGCTCATCAAACAGAGTTACATATTGAAATATATTCACAGTCAACCTAGCCCAGTCAACAGGGGAATGAGTCAACATCTGTGCTGCTGATGTCAACATCCGTAAAACACACATGGAAGGAGTAGGAGGTGACACATGTCATGTTGATATCAGCATGGTGATGTGGCAGAATGAGAGGCTGCCACATGTTGCCCAAATTTGGCACTTCTGGACTGATCAGTGGACTAGTAGGATTTTTCCACATGGAATTCCGTACAATTTGTACAATGACATGGCATGATGAGTTTGCAATGACGTGGAATCCATACGATGGCGTGGTGCTGACATGGAAAGATGAAAGAACAATGGATGATGTGGCTGAATGGGAGTCTACCATGTGGCCTAGTCATGGGCTGGCACGTGGCAGTGGGAAAATTCCCAATGATAGCCTGTATCCGAAATTTGAAAAAAAAATGATTTGGCGTGTCCGCCAAATCTGGCGAACCACGTCAAATCTGACACCAACTATCAGATAAGATCTTAGATAGAACCTTCGCCAAATTGGAGGAACAAACATTGTATATATATATATATATTGTTTCGACCATAAAGCCAAAAGTGGGTGGCCCAGAGGTTTGACCCTGGGACATCCTCCCTCCATAATGTTTTAATACTCACGCCATCACCAATGAGCCAACGACCCTCTCATTGTAATGAATGCTCATGAATTTACTTTTAAGCTGCATCTTCCTGAGCCCACATGAGGAGGCACGTGTGTGGTACGACTAGGAACGAACTTTGAGGTGAGTACAACAACATTAATTGCAGGTTGCAGGGGCACGAAAATTGAGACAAAATTCTTCTTGGGCCTGGGAGTTCTAGAGTCGGATCGAGGAATGGAGATAGTCATTTTTGGGTAATTTGATGACATGAATTCATTCATGTTGTATTTTTTCTAATCTGAGCATGATTTATGCAGCTTGATTTCAGAATGAGGTATTCTTATGTATTTTTCCAAATTATTTTGTTGAGTTAATGAAAAATCTTACCCATTTGAGAGGACTCGAAGACATAGTCCACTAGGGATGAACTCCATAATCAAGTTTTTTTGTTCATATTTAATGCCTATGTATCTTCATTATTGAGTTTTTCCTTCTTTAATGGTGCACTTTAATTTATTCTTTATAAGTCACTCAATGAAAATATTAAGGATCACTTCCTGTGCATGTCCAATTCAAAATACCAATTCTTTGGAATTGTGTCCAAGGTGTGTATAAATCTATGTGTCCACTCTATTTATGGTACTGAGCGCCATAACTCACAAAATATTTCTACATGATCCCCCGAGTCACTCTCTCCTGTGTACCTCTGTACAATATCTTCTCCCTCGAAGTAAAAACACATCCGCATTAGTCTACTGCACTAGGAAAAGTCTTTTATCCCATATTTTTGTGCATCCCACCATCTAGCTGGAGTTGCCTTTAAAACGACATCCAGTCCCAACAACCTTTGTTGTTTGGGTACCTATAACTTAAATGATTTTACAAACATGCCTATCTCAGTTAGCGCATCATAACTGGGTGGGTCACATAACTTCGTTCCAATCCAATGCAAGGATCATTTTGTACATGCACATCATCTAGTGGACACTCCATGCATCATTTGCTGCCAATTCTCGAGACCAACTCCAAATATGATGTGCACGAACTGATACTTCTCAAACTAAGTGCACCATCCACTATTAGGTTCACATAATCTTACATATGTGCAGTCATATAGTATAATTGTCAATTTCATTCCCTTTGATTGGATCTGTGTATCTCTTCCCTTTCGATGGGTCCAAGGGTGAAATAACTTCTAGATCCCCAACCTCAAATATCATCTCCCTCCTTTTCAAGTTAATAATTATATGGTTATAGAAATCCCATTCCAGTCCCATCAATGTCAGATATGGTTGATTTTCATCTACGGTCTCAATAAAATCAAAGTTTTCCACGTTGTGCACCCCATCTAGGTCCATAGGTACTTCTATCAATCACCCAATTGGAACTATCTTATGTTGATTCAGGAGCCTTAACTGAACAAGGGACCATACCAGCTCGAGTTCACCCATCATCTACCATGTCTTCTTTGGTAGCACATTCACATCAAACCCTAAGTCCTAAGTAACATTATCCACATCATACTCTCCAATCTGCGCACTGAACCTGAATTGTTCATTGGTTCTCTTCTTGCACAACACTTGGTTTACCATTCTTTGTGCAACAACGATGTCTCTTCCATTTTTGAAATGATAAATCATGTCATACAATGTACTTAGATTAGTTCTATCTTTCATTAGTTCTACACAAATCCTTAGGAATTTCGTTAGTGTACTTACCTCCACCATTGGCTTCTATAGAACAACTTAATATTCTATACGAGGCAATGATTGCATTGATGCTCCCCAATGATATCCAAGTATTTTTTTTTCTTTCTCTTTGAGATGTCTCTTTCTCTTGCTATGGATCGAATGTTGGAATAGGACCTGCTGAATTCCTTACCCATTGTTCAATTTATTTTCCTTGATTCATCATATCAATCCATGTTCTATCTCCTCCACATGTAACAACTACAACTTTCAACTGATATCATCTACACATTCTGATTCAGGTTCTGGTTTGGGTTCCCTTTGGCCTTCCACTTCGTAACTAGTTGGGTACAATATTCCGTCGAGTGATCCAATTCTCTACAATATGTGCACCATCATACATGGATTATGGAAATCATGAGCCAATTGTTGAGGTTTATTAGAATTATAAGAGATAATCGATTCAAATCCTCCTCTACCAAAATTCCCTCTACCCTGGTGATCCAGGAGGCTCCCCAGGCTCAGAAAATGCTCAAAAATTCAAAGTTCTCTAAATTGGATGAAACCAATGCCATTGCGTCCAGCTCGTTCTCCCGATTCTGACCATATTTTACTTTCTCAAACAGACGTTGTATGCGAGAGTTATCGTACTCTGATCATTTTCTCAAACAAGTAAAAAGTCAATAGGTCTAGTCAAATGATGACATCAACATGACATCAGCAGTGCTAACATGGCAGAGACAAGTGGCGACAAGTGGAAGTCCAGCAGAAGGTGACTGGTCAGTGACAAGGATCCAACCAATAGCTGACAAGTGGCATTTGTTTGGAAAATGGTTGGGTGCCATGTGGCCCAGTCATGGGCTACCACGTGGCACCATGGCATTGGTTAATGGTTGGTGGAAAAAGTTTTATTGGAGTCCATGGGGTTTGATCCCATGACCTCTTGTGTCAGCCCAATCCTTTGAAAAAGGTCCCTTTCCAACGCGCCCTTGGTGGTGCTTGTAACACTAAAACACAAAATAATATAAATAAAGGTGATAAAGTAACAAGGGGGGCGCCCAATGGATAAACCTCGGCCCTAGTTTGGAGAAGAATCCCATGAGATCAGGGGGTGTGCTAAAAAAGGAGCTTAGCCTAGATAAGTGCCCTCCTTTTTAGTTTGTGATACTATGCAGATGCCTAATGACCAGGAGCCAAGGGTGCCCCCAGCCCAAAGGGTCTACTCTGTGTATTTTTGTTAAAAATGGGTTTTTTAAGTTTAGAAAAGCCCAACTTTCACAGTTTTTTGGATATTTTGGCCATTTAAAGGGGGATTTGATCCCAAAAAGAGGCTAGATCTTTAGGGGAAGTTGGGATTCTCTTGTTGGGACTAAATAATATAAATTTAAGGCTTCTTGATCTTGAGAGGGGACTTTTTGATGCAGGGTTTTGAAGGAGCAGTTTGTAAATTTTGGTCTTTTCGCATGTTTTGAGAGGCGTTTTTCTCATGTTGTTGAGATGATTTTGATGGTGCATGAATGAATATAAGAAAGGAGGTCTTGCACAGAAGACATGAAGCATGTAATTTAACAACAAAGAGAATTGTAAGAGAACTTTGAGCATTTTTAAAGAGCAATAAAGAGGTCCTCCACTTGGAAGTGGGCCTAGAGACGTAGCCAACAATTGCTAAACTCCGTTATCAACCTCTTGTCTCTATTTCTCTTTCTGTTTTGTTGTTCTATTCTCTTCATTCGCAGCATGAATATTAATGGCTGATCTCTTTATACATTAATAAGCATGAAGTAAAAGTCACATTTGATATTCTGCAAACAAGATAACAAGTTTATGTATTTCGCATTCTTAACGATCCAATGCAAAAAGTACATTAAACTAACTTGCGATTTATCAATAATACCTTCATTTTTGGATCAATTTTATGGTATTAGAGAATTTGGTTGTGAAGTTTTGATAGGAATTGCAAGCATTGGATTCTCACGAGAGAAAAACTCAAGCGAGGAGAAGGCCAACTTGAGGTTCTTGACACAAAGATTCAAAGGCAACCGCATAAGCAAGAGATGTCTTCGCCACGGAAATTGGGTCCCTACAAAACTGAAGATGATTTCTTCAAGGCCTTTAAATTTATGCAAGCCATGGTAGAGGAGATTTATCATGAAACAGGGCGATGAAGGCTTCGAGGCAATGAAGAAGGTGAATCTTCGGTAAGAGAAGAAGGAGGAGTTGGAGGTGGTGGACCTTCAGAACCTTCTTCTCCTTCGTCATCATCATTAAATATTGAAGCAAGTGTACATTCCTCCAAGGATAAGGGTGAAATCATGAAGGTGGGTTACACTTTCGTGACAATCAGGTCTCCAAAATTATGAAAAACTTTTTTTCGGCCAAACTAATAATCTTTTTCGGTCGAAAGATACTTTTTTTGGCCGAACAATTTTTTGGCCGAAAACATAAACGTCAAATCGAACGGTGCAATAAACGCCCCCTCGATTTGCATGTACAAATTTGGTCGGTCGGATATTTTCTTTCTGGCAATAAGTGTTCGACCGAACTATATTTCGGCCAAAAAATAGTTCGGTCGAACTATCTTTCGACCAAAGAGTTGTTCAGCCGAATAATCTTTCGACCGAAAGAGTTTTTATATATTAACCACACATCGATTTGGGAATGTTTTACAAAATTTTGTTGTCGTAAGGTGTATGCCATCCCTGTAGTGTGTCGTGTTGTATGTTATCGTTTGTTGTATGTTGTGCCTATCATGTGTTGTGATGTATGCTGTGGTTGTCACCGAGGAGATCGTTGGGACGTGAGCGCAGGTGTGGTTGTCTCCGAGGAGGTCGCCGGGACGTGAGTGCAGCTCAGGTAAGTTTCTAACTTATAGTTAGACTCTAAACTTGCTTCTTCGATTGATGAATTGTTTCTGAATGAGCTCGTGTCTTCCCTGGTCCCTGATATCATAATTTTCCTCTTTCATCAACTCTTGTGAATGGTACTAATCCCCACCTCGACCTCTGTTCGTTCAAAATGTATTCCCTTCTCTCGAGTGTTTTATGTATCTCATCCTGACTAGATTATATGGATGTTGGATGAATATGCCTGGCTTCCCCATACATTCATTAATACAGACATATGGTTTAGTCGTCGAGTCGTGATGGTCGCATCTCCCTTTCGAAGAGGGAACAGAAAGAGACATCAAGTTCATATAGTTGGAGAATCCCTATCATCCTTTATGAATCCTGATACTGCTGCAATTGACAACCGGCTCCATCCGATCAAGTGAATCCCTGCACTTGCTTCCTTAGCTCAGGCGCTAAGCGATAAGAATTCCTTCTAAGGCTCGAACTGAAGTCCGAGACTCGATCCTTTTCCTTTTACTTACGGTCCTATTTCATTTGGAGGTTGTACGTTAGGTCCAATTTAAGGGTTTATAATCTTTTTTCTCTTTTATCGCCTGCCTCAGATTCTTCCTCGGAATAGAATTGGAAAATTTGGTTGGGTTTCGCACCTCTAATTCCTCTCCATATTACTATGACTAAAGTAATGCAAATTACACTAATCTTCTAAAACATAATTTCAAACAGAGCCCTCTCATAAACAATATACGATCCCCACGCAGAATCTTGTTACACAGAATTTTGTTCTAGTTCTTCGGCTTACAAACATCATGGTGTTTCTATAGTTTTAGACCATAGAAGCAAACATGTTTTCATGGTCAACCTACATGTTTTCATGCTCAACCTGCAAAATCCAATATCAGAACGTTAAAAATCCTTTAACTGACAAAGCAGATTGACTTCCAAATAATTCCATTCCTAGCTACTCAAGAGAAATTTAATAGAATGGGAAAATTTGGTTGGGTTTTTCCAGCCAGAAAGAAAGATAGACTCACCAATGCTTTCTTCTGAGATCGCAGGTTAATATGGTTCTTAGTTATGTATGATCTATATCGCCTCATATTTTGTTAGAATCGGATTAGAGGGATCGGTTGAAGTGGTTTTTTTAATATCGTGTATAATTGTTAACTGTACACTTTTCATTAAGCTTCCCTTGAAAACCTATGCTATTGTAACATGTACAATATTTTAATTTATGAAAGAATGGTCTATCAGTATTGATATGTATTATGTGGACTCTATATTTTTTATAATGGTAATACAATGTGTCTTCTTTAATGCTTCTATCATGAAATAATCTAAAGCTGAATCAAAAGAGATAAATCTGAGTAATCTTATGTCAAAACATTATGAAAATTTTCTATGAATTTTGTATAAATAGTTAGACAGAATTTAGATCTGAATCAAGCTATTTATGTATTGATATGTATTATGTGGACTCTATATTTTTTATAATGGTAATACAATGTGTCTTCTTTAATGTGTCTATCATGAAATAATCTAAAACTGAATCAAAAGAGATAAATCTAGGTAATCTTGTGTCAAAACATTATGAAAATTTTCTATGAATTTTGTATAAATAGTTAGACATAATTTAGATCTGAATCAACCTATTTATGTATTGATATGTCCCTATAGAAAATGGTGCTCGTCTTGTATTTCAAAATGTAAAACACCTGCAAGGCGGCCTACAATGAGTGAAACATCCTATTTCTAGTGGCAAGCTTGTGGGAATAGCTACAAAGATCTAAAAAAACAAGAGCTAGTCACAATAGTTTGAGTGCTAGTTTTAGTTCCAAATCCAATTTTTCGAGTTGAAACAACTAGAGAAGTAGAACCAATGCAATAAAAAGCAACAACAACATAATAGACATCTTAGTTATTGGAAACCCAAGGCAAGAATTACAATGCCTTGTAATGACAAATTCACTCATAGAATCCAGCATTTCTTCAAGGTTGATTAAATTGAAATTTCTAACAAATTCTGAAACATTAAATCCATTTCTTAAATATAAGTAACCATGTCAATTTGATTGGAATAATGTTTCCGTATATTAATATGAGGGTCTTATAGTGTTTCTTTCTTGCCATTTTTTGGTTTGTTAAAACCAAAAAGGAGACCACGTTATAAAAATAATTAAAATTAAAGTTTGACAAAATGGCCTATGGGATGTTTGGAAACAATGCTTCACAAT
>ML803345.1:473294-507776 GCA_009831015.1 Picea engelmannii | reverse complement strand
GAGTTGTGAGCAGGTATATGAACAATCCAGGTAAAGAACATTGGGAGGCAGTAAAGTGGATTCTCAAGTATTTGAGAGGTACTACTACACATGCATTGTGTTTTGGAGGTTCAGACACTTTTCTATAGGGATATGTTGATTCATATATGGCAAGTGATAAAGACAGCAGGAGGAGCACCATAGGGTATGTTTTTACTATAGGTGGAACAACAGTAAGTTGTATTTCGAAACTGCAAAAGGTTGTTTCACTTTGAACAAAAGAGGCAGAGTATGTTGTTGCTACAGAGGCTAGTAAAGAGATGATTTGGTTACAAAGATTTATGGAGGAATTGGGAAAGAAGCAGGAGAACAACAAGTTGTACTGTGACAGTCAGAGTCCCATTCACCTTGCAAAGAAATCATCCTTCCATTCAAAGACTAAGCATATACAGTTGAGGTACCACTTCATATGATCCGCCATGTAAGATTGACAATTGAAGATGAAAAAGATACACACTAGCCAGAATCCTACAGACATGTTAACAAAGGGAGTAACCAGGGAGAAAATGAGTTCTTTCTCAGTTTCAGTTGGTCTTCAAGAATGAAGATGAAGATGAGAAATATTCCAGGTCCAAGAAGGTTTAGAGTCCAGCATATACAACAGTGGTGGAGTTGTTGAGATCAGTCTCCAAGTGGGAGATTGTTGGTTGTGGAGCCTGATTATCTTCCTGATTTAGAGGTCTTTTACTTTCAGCCGTGTTTATACCCCATGAAGTATTTACACCCCAGAATTATGTACACCCTTCCACGCGGGGGAGTGTAAAGGGGGGGTACCCCCTCTACGGGGTCTATGGGGGCTATCCCCCCAGCTAGGGGGTTTGGGGGCGAAGCCCCTGAAGAAAAAATTGCCTTGTAAAAGTATATTGTAATTTCATTTTAAATCTGGACCATTCATTATAAGGTCGCATATCTAACGATAGAGATTATGTTAGGGTTTTTTTACCTAGAAGGCAAACCTCTTTTATGAGGGAAATGTATTGCGGCTATGTAGGTTGGCAAGTATTGTATTCTGAGAGAGGAGACTGTGAGAGAAAGAAAATGAAGTTACAATGGGTTTTGCTGTAGGTTGTATCCCTTGATTTTGCTGGATAATAATAAAGAAAGGACCTGGCAATTTCTCTGGTGGACGTAGCCCACACTGGGTGAACCACGTAAATTTGTGTCTCTCTTGTATTCTGTATCTTCTGTGTTTTATTTCCGCATTTTTTTTATTTTATTTCTCTGTGGTCCTGTTTTTCTAACAGTAACACTAAAACACAAAATAATATAAATAAAGGAGATAAAGTAACAAGGGGGGCGCCCAATGGATAAACCTCAGCGTTGGTTTTGAGGAGAATCCCATGAGACCAGGGGGGTGTGGTCCAAAAGGGGCTTGGCCCAAATAAGCGCCCTCCTTTTTAGATTGTGATCCTATGCATATGCCTAATGACTAGGAGAAAAGGGCTCGCCCAGCCCAAAAGGGGCTACTCTGTGTATTTTTGTTAAAAATGGGGTTTTTAACTTTAGAAAAGCCCAGATTTCACTGTTTTTTTGGATATTTTGGGCATTTAAAGGGGGATTTGATCCCAACAAGAGGCCATATCTTTAGGGGAAGTTGGGCTTCTCTTGTTGGGCCTAAATACTAAAAATTTAAGGATTTTTGAGCTTAAGAGGGGACTTTTTGATACAGGGTTTTGAAGGAGTAGTTTGTAAATTTTGGACTTTTCTCATGTTTTGAGAGGCATTTTTCTCATGTTGTTGAGATGATTTTGATGGTGCATGCATGAATTTTAGCAAGGAGGTCTTGAAAAGAATACATGAAGCACGTAATGTAACAACAAAGAGCATTGTAACGTAACTTTGAGCATTTTTAAAGAGCAATAAAGAGATCCTCCACTTGGAAGCGGGCCCGAAGACGTAGCCAATGATTGATGAACTCCGTTATCAACCTCTTGTATCTATTTCTCTCTCTATTTTTCTATTCTATTCTCTTCATTTGCAACATGAATATTAATGGATGATCTCTTTATACATTATTAAGCATCAAGTAAAAGTCACATTTGATATTCCGCAAACAAGATAACAAGTTTATGTATTTCACATTCTTAACGATCCGATGCAAAAAGTACATTAAACTAACTTGTGATTTATCAGTAATACCTTCATTTTTGGATCACCCGAACTCTATCAAAGTTTCCTTCATTCCCTCGATTGAAATTTCTATGATTGTTATATTGTACGCCCCCCCCTTTTGTGGAGGCATTCTCTTCTTGGATCCAATACATATCTGATGTGCACTCCCTTAGCAGGTCGAACACGTGACAGTCCTTCTCTTCGTGTCCTACCAACTTGTAAAAATTGCAAAATAATTTCTTTGGTGTACTCTGATACTTCTACAACAATGTGAATTCAATGGGGTGATGGCCCCATTTTTTACATATCTCATAATATCCCCCTCCTTGGTAGTGGATTCAATGCTCCAGCTACCAAATACTGCGCAAAAGTTGGGCATTCTTCCTTTTGATGGCCCTCTGTCTTGCATTTGGTACAACAAAATTGTTCTTGTTTCTCCCTTCCCTTGTTAAGCTTTCCCACATGAATTTTTAATGCAATCAACTGCATCTAAACTTGTTCCATTCCTCCAATATCTATCGGCATAGATGCGTCTACTTTCATTGCAATTTCCAGAGCCTCGTGCAACAATGTAACCTTCAGTTGAATCAGGGGCCTTTGAATGTTCGGTAGAAGTCCTACAATAAACCACTCTTGATGTTGTTGGTCTGGAATTTGGAAAGTCAATCTTCCCATGACATCGTTAAATTGCTGATCAAAATCCCATACGAACTATGTTTGTACACGTTGGATCTATTTTAGTTCAGCGATGTACTGCGACTTTGACTTTTTCTTTTTGAAGTCCTTTAATAACGCTTTCTTTATATTTTTCCAAAGTCCTAGTATGTACTGTAGGCGTAATACTCTGTAACTTCATATACCATACTAGTGCAAGCCCTCTAAATGTTGTCGCTAACTGTGCAATATTCACAGGCTCATCCTGTACGTTCTTAGCGGAACAAAATGTTTCACACACAAGAAAGTGTTGTTCTGGATCTTCTGACCCCACTCTGTTTAATTCATGAAGATTAAGAGTATTATCTACTCCCGCCATGTTGGATTGTGTAGTACCACCTCTTGGTGATATTGGTGGACTCTGATTCTGAATTTGACTCTGTGTACTACTCCCATTGTTTTGACTACTACTACTCTATCCTCCTTTACTAACTATGATAACTTTTGAGAAGTCTTCAAATGTTATCTATGATTCTGGTGACACACATGGGGTCATGGATTCAACACAGGATCATGTCTAAGTAGGAATTATCGACTCTTCTATTACTGAAATGGATTTAAAATCCTCTTCTTCTCCTCCTATCTATGGTATCTCCACAATTCATACTAGTGTGCAAGGCTCTCTTTCCTCTGACTCACTATGCTTCTCTTCTCCCCCAGCCCCAGTCTTTTGCCTCTTGTACCTCCTTCCTCCACGCAACTCTCCAAACTTGTACTCTTCCTATGGTATACTTCTCTCTTTCATTCTCAATCCATTCCTTTCTTTTTCATTTCTTTCTTCATTCTCTCATACGATCCTCCTATCATCCGCCAACTCCCCCTATGTGCACAAAGCCCCTTTAGCCGTCAGAATTCATTCCCATCACATTTTTTCACATAATAACATTTTATCCACATATTTAACGATTTCAAGAACCTCCTGCATGGACCTTTGAAAAATTCTCTTTTTGCAACACTGTCTGATTGAATGCAATCTACTGGAAATTCAGTAACATAGCCTCCCAGTACACTATCCAATCAAAAATCAATTACTCAAGTAGTTGGGTTACTTACCAAATTTAGTTGTCTTACCAATTCAAGATTCCAATTCCTCGGTGCTACAACACTAATTTTTTTTTCTCAAGTAAGATTTCTATCCACTTGGTCAGAATTTTTGGAATTCACAAAAGAAAATTTCATGTAGATTGGTGAACACATACCTTTTCATCCATTTATTTTCACTCATCCGCGAGTTATTGTTCTCTTGTTGTTAAAATTCATGTTCTTTTCGTTATAACCAGTATGTGATAACCTTCTTAGTCGACCTCCAAAACATTCCCTTAATCACAATTTCCTGGTCCCGGCAATGGAACCATTTGTTGGCTTAACTTGTGTGTGCACAAGTTGTAAGACCCAAAGTTCGGTTTAAATATGACCAACAAACCCAACAAAAACCAACCCTTTTGGCATCACCTCCTTACATAGATGAAGTCTCACTTGAGGTATCTATTGGGACTGTAAGAACCAGGCTTCTGCAGTAGTAAGGGAAACAGGGCAGATACCCAAGTCATAGTTACTTCTTCTATCTATGTGTGTAATTCGTCCTTAGTTAGTATTACTTTCTTTTAGGTTCCTATAGTTATCATATTTCCAAGTATTACCCAGATTATTCACAATTACAGTCATAAATATTACTCCACAATGAATCCATAAAATAAGTCTAGTCGAAGAAACAAAACAACATAACTCATAAGCACACATAAACAATTAGATACCAAAAGACTCAATATCCTCTCTAAACTCTCTCTTTATTCATCTATTTTTTTGCTAATAAATTATTACATTCATGATTTTGGCATACTCTCTTTATCCAGTTCATCCTTTCCTAATATCCCATCCTGTTACATATTTATATTTCAAAACCTAGGTCTTAAAATGCTATTCTATTTATCCCAAACCTATTACAATGCATTGTCAGCTCAGTTAATTGGTTGTTCGATTGCTTTCTTCTGATTTTTTTATCTTCATGCATCCTTTTTGCTGATCTTCTATTTCTCAAATGTCGTGTTGTCATCCTTCTCACATGCTTTATTCTCTTTCTATCTTGCTTATTTCTTCTGTCTATGTGTTGACTTCCTCCTGTGTTCTTTCTTCCTTCTAAGCACTTTCTTCCTTCTATGCACTTTATTTATACTTAGGTTTTTCTCCAATCATTGTATCCAAAACTGCCTGTCCAACATGCAGAATAAGGAAAATGGCTACATACAGGGTAGTAGAATAAGGGATAAAATTGGTATATCTTCTATTTTTTATTCTGTAAAATGCTTGACAAAGATGACACATTGAGTTGTTAAGTGAGAAGATGGACACACACAATTTCCTTATTTTAGTATCTTTTTCTTTTCTTCTCTTTTATTTCAAAGAGAAACCATCCCCATTAGCCTTTCATGATGAAAAAATGAAATATTGAAGCTGATTTAAAACTTGTTGGGTCTTCATGATCAACATATGAGGGTTATTTGGCACTTTCCAATTTTGAATTTTTTTTTGGTCTCCATTTGAAAGAGGTATAGGTTCAAAAAATGCACCTGAATGACCTAGTTGATTGGGTGATAGGAAAACACATCAACATGGGGTTATTAATAATAATACATTCTTTAGTCAATTTAGAAATATTTGACAAATAGGTCCAATTACATAATAGATTCAACAATTCCAAAAACTAAGTCTCGAGGTAAAGAAATCTTAGAGGGTAATTTGTTGGATCTCCTTACAGTCACATAAAAGGAGAGAATCCAACATGAGGTGCATTTGTTGGAAACTAAATCCCTGGATATTTCTTTTATTTTGGAAAGGAAAGTTGAAAGTAAAAATATGGCTACTGGAAGAGTGGTTACTAAAAACTATGAAAAGCACCATGCTTCCTCCCCTAACCTCACTCAATAGACAAGGTTGAGACATCAAAAAATGGATGAGAGAATAAGAAAGAGACTATGTTTCAATTGTAAAAACATGTATAGCAAGGGGCATAAATGTGGTGCGATGAAATTATTCTGCATAGATTATGAATAGGAAGAAGATCAAGAATTGGAACTATCATAAGATCTAGAGCTAGAAGAGACTACTGAAATGATATATTGTAATGAATTGGCCAACATTATGACTCCACAGACCCTCAATATAGAAGGATATATATATATATATATATATATATATATATATATATATATATATATATATAAAGGCAACAATGGTGATTGATTCTTGTAGTGCCCGTAACTTCCTCAATTACAAATGAGCAAAACTTCTCAATTTATTTGTATTTCCAGGATCAATGTTTCATGTAATGATTGCAAATGGAGGTACCATAAATTGTCGAGGAAATTTCCATAGTATTAAGCTCAATATTGGGGTGTATTTATTGAATAGTACCATGATTTTAATCGAAATGGGCAGTGCCAATGTTGTATTAGGGGTCCAATGGTTACAATAATTGGGAATAGTGGAACTTAATTTTCAAGATATTTTCATGATATTTTCTTAAGAAATAAATAAAATTAATCTTAGAGGTATCCAAGTGAAACACTCTAAAGTGATAAGCTCTAACAACATGAAATACTTACTAAAAAAGGGACACCATAGTATAATAGTGCAATTTTTATCACTATATGTTCAAATATCTATATCCTCTGCTCTAGTGGATCTCCAAAATGTTATCAAGAATCATTCCAAGATATTGGGAGAAATTCCTAAGTGTCTTTCACCTTATCTAGATCGTGACATTTAATTCATTTGAAACTAGGAAGTGTACCACTTAACATTAGGCCTTATAGGTATCCATAAACACAAAAGAGTGAGATTGACCATGTGATTAAGGAAATGTTAGAGGCTGACAACATCCAACCTAGTCAAAGTGATTTCTCTTCACCAGTGGTGATGGTTACCAAAAATGATGGTTCATGACATATGTGTCTTGATTATAGATAACTCAACAAAATGCCATCAAAGATAAGTTCCCTATTCATATCATTGATGAATTATTCGATGGATTGCATAGATAATTTGTATTTAATAATTTGGATCTCCATTTGGGATATCATCAAAGATGATTGAGGGAAGAAGACATTCCCAAAATATCCTTTAGAACACATGAAGGTCATTACGAATATTTGGTTATGCCATTTGAACTTACTAATGGACCTTCAAGATTTCAAATCTTGATGAATTCTATTTCCAAACCTTTTCTTAGAAAACTTGTGTTAGTATTTTTTGATGACACACTAATCTATATAAAATCTTGGGAAGAGCATGTACAACATGATGTTGATAGGGTCTAAAAACTATTGGAAGAGAAACAACTATATGCAAATAATTCAATAATTATGATAAAATAGAATCACTTCTAACAACATTATTAAACATGGAATCATTTTATTGGACTCAAGAAGAAACCAAATATTTTGAAAAATTTAAGGAGCCTATTTGCGCGACTCTGGTATTGGCCACACCTGACTTCAAAAAAATATTTATTGTGGAGTGTGATGCCTCAATCCATGATGTTGGTGCAATTTTAATTCGAGAAGGAATCCCCCTTTCCTTTGAAAGAAAACAACTTAAAGTGAACAACTTACTCAAACACATTTATGAAAAACAAATATTGGCCATACTACACGTAGTTAAGAAATGATGCCCTTACCTAAGAAGAATACACTTCAAAGTAAAAAAATATCATGATAGTTTGAATTACTTCTTGAAGGAATGACTATCTTCAGAAGAGAAACAAAAATGGGTTATAAAGATGCTAGGTTATGACTTTGAAATTATCTACAGGAAAAGGAAAACATAATATTATGGTAGACTCACTTTCAAGGAAAGAAGAAGAAAGAGGGAATTTACTATGTGTTATTTCTATGCCACAATCCGATTAGGTGGAAGAAGCAAGAATAGAATGGAAGAAGCATTGGAAGGTATGGGAGATCATTCAAAATGTTAAATAGGACCCAAGTGCATTAGATAAATTTGTGTGGAATAATGGTTTGTTGTGGTATCAATATCACCTATATTTATATAAGAATTCCCAACTAAAAAAGAAGGTACTTTTGGAATTGCACACTTCTCCTATAGGAGGAAATTTAGGATTCTAGAAAACTTACTACAAGATCAAGAAGGATTTTTTATGGGAAGGTATTAAAAATGATGTTCAAAATTTTATGGATGAATGTCTAATATCCTACAACCATTATCTATACCAAGTTTGTTGTAGGATAATTACACCCTACAGGAGTTACCTCCCTTAGGCTCTCCCTAGACCTAAGATAGAATAGAGATGAAAACATTGGACCTTAATTGATCTAAATCATACATGAATATGACCTATAAGTGAATGGGATAAAAGGGCTTACCTGGAAACCAAATAGTTGTCCCTGCATGCTCCTTTGTTGTTTTGTTTCTCGAAGACATCCTTCGCTCTTGTCACCGTGAATCTGCACATATGAAGACAAAAACAAACTCCTTTCACAAGATCAAACATATCATTTATAGATTTATTATATATCTAACGAAATAATATGAAAATCTTAATTCTTTTCAAAGATTATGATAATCATATACAATCAAATAAAAGGGAAAGTCATGTGCATCTTCTATTGAAAAATGAAACAATTTACAACATACAATATCATAGCGTGATGAAGCTCTGTCCAAAATCCTTGCCAAAGCTCTGTGATTAATATGATAGAATAGACTCAATTTATCTTTTCCTTCTCTTTTTTCCCACGAGATACCCTCAATATATAGGATAATAGAGATAAGATCAAAGGTTAATATAGATAATATATAGATGCCCAAGATAACAATATTCTCGAGGTCGAACCATGAAAAAATTGAGGTTTGATCTCATCTCATGGAAACTAATCTTAATTAGGGAGTAATAGACCCAGCCACACCCTTCACTCTTGCAGGAAAGGACCGGTCACATCTTGTAAAAGTACATGGAGAGACCATCGATTTTGGTCACATGATGTAAAGGGAAAGCATGCGACTAGGAAGAAAGGTGTTGTATAATCGAGGAGAAAATGGAATAATTCAAGGTGGTGTAACCTCTAGATGATTCCCATTAGGTGATCAGGTGGAAAATAATTGTATAATAGATTCCCCCTAAAGTGTGAGGTTAGAATAGGTGTTTGATTGCCTAAATACTTTACGAACTAATCACATAGCTATAGGAAAAGGAAGCTTGGAAGAAACCATCATCAATCCTACATAATAATAACATCCTTGAGGCGGGTATACCCATGTTTGGTAATAAAATCTAAGAATAGCCACCAAAATAGTACACTGCGGATCCATGCATGATGTAGACAATTAGATCATGGCCACGGAAAAATATATTGTGGATCCATGTCACAAGTGAAGACATAGCCATGACCAAGTACAAATGTGGATGTATGTCACAATATAAAAATACATTAGATGACTCGATGCCCGAGTGATCTCTGAAGTACTCATGAATAATTCCATCACAACTTGGGAAGGAATGCCATCAAGGAATTTGGTGGTTCCAACCCAAGGTCTTCATCTCAAATCCGAATGGTATGAATCTACAACATGTGAATAAATGAGGTAAGGTTGAGCATGGTAGAAACTATCTAATTACCGATCATTAATGTATACCATTAACAAACATGAGGGAACCCACTGATGATGAAGATGGACCCCAAGATACCTATGTTGGAAGATTGGTTGTTGTCATTGATGTCAACCCTAGTCATTGATTTTGGACTGAAAGATTGATGAAGGTATTTGGACATGAAGGACAATGCACATGCATATACAAAACCCATGGATAGATAGTATACATCGTGTTGTTTCTAGTGGTATTTGGCACATCACGTGGATCCCCATGGTTGTGGAGAAATGAATTTTTGAAGATGACAAAGTGAATTGAATAAGAAAGTTCCAGGTCAGGCCTAATGTTAAAACAAAGTGACATAAATGGTATAAATACATATCATTATACATTTATTTTACACACAAGTCAAATTTCAGAGGAAATTAGAAGTAAAGAAGGCTGGATTTCAAGGGAGGATGAAGTCTTTTGGTGATGTGTTCTAAGGTATGTTATTTACAGGTGATCTTACCATTTTCGCTATAATTTTTTTTCTAGAATGATTCATATGGTTAAATTGCTATGGTGTTGAGAAGACATATCAAGGTACCTGTGGTAAACAATTCATCTCCTTGTTCACTATAATTTTGGAGATACACACTGTGGAAGATAGGGTTGTTGACTAGTCCTAAAGATAGTCAATAAACATGTGTTACAGGTAAAACAATAATAACTTCTTCATAGAGAATCCAAATGAAGTAGGAAAAATTTAATTGAAAATATTATGGACTGTAGTTTCTTGTGTGAGAGTCTTAGAATATGATGTTTAATATTGAGCACAAGGAATTATGTACAAGTTTTCTCTCCTGAATAAACCATAATTGAACGAGGTCTACCATTCTCTCTATAAATTCCTTTTGTGGATCATTCAAAGAGTGAAACTTGGAGAAGTTTCAGAGAATACATTGAGTACTATTATCTACATGATGATAGTATTCCAAGAATTGAAGAATTTCATAAATTGAAGAAGTCTCAGGAAGAATTATCAGGTTCTATGTGATGGTTGGTTGATGGTGATGATTTAATGTAAAGTTTTATTATATCTAATATATTCTTGGGTGTAAGTAAGGGGCAAGGATGGAGAGGTCAAACCTCTCTTTATATTGGAGTATTTTATCTTCCTCTTGGAGGTGTATCCCTCCCTTTATATTTGAAAGTTGTAGCTACCTTTGGAAGTCATTACTTCCCTTGAACAATAACCATTGATTATTTCTTATATATTGTGCATGGTGTATTTTGGTTTATTGGTGTAACTCTTATACTATTTTTCATTAATCATTGGATATAATTGAATGGTTTAAGTATAGGTTTAAAAATGTTTTAAATTGTACTTGATATTGATTCACCCCCATCTCAGTATCAACAATTGGTGTCAGAGCAGGTTGCCTTCAGAACAATTTAACCACTGGAAGGAAAATCCTGAGAAGAGATGGATGAACATGAGCGCATTTCAAATGGGATTCAAATATTTGGTGGAAGAAATGATGCATACTGGAGTGAAAGAGTGAAAACTTACCTAACATATTTGGGAGTAGACATTTGGTACTCAGTTGTAAATGGCTATGTAATCCCAAATAATGCTCCAACCGATCCAAATGAGAAGAAGCTTATGAGTTGTAATTCGAAATCTAGAAATGTTATTCTAGGAGCATTGGCACCAACCATTTCTAGCAAAGTGATGGGATGTATCACTTCTAAAGAGTTATGGGACAAACTCAAGAGTATCTACGAAGGTGATCCAAAAGTTAAGCAGGTCAAGCTTCAACGTCATAGAGCAGAATTTGAAAATTTGAAGATGAATGAAAAGGAAGATATTGCGACATCTTTTCTTAGAGTTGATGAAGTTGTTAATGCTATTAGAGGATTAGGTGAAGAGCTTTATGAATCCTTGGTTGCACAAAAAGTGTTGATATCACTTCTCTTCAAGTATGATGCTAAGGTCTATGCCATCGAATAAACTAGGGACTTGAACAAAATGACAATGGATGAATTACATGGGTCTCTTGTAGCATATGAAATGACAACAAGTATAGAAAGTGAACAACCAAACAATGAAGCATCCTTTAAAACCATAAACAAGACAAAATAAAAAGATAACGACCTTGATGAAGAAATAGCAAATTTCGTAAGAAGTTTCCAGAAGGGAAGTGGAAGATACAAAGGTAAGTCTCCTCTAAAATTCTTTAAATGTGGTAGAATAGGACATATTTTTGAAAACTTCTACTATAAAAAGAGAAATATCAACAATAATAAAAGATTCTACTCCAAGGTTGATGACATCTCCTTAGATGAGCATGATGAAGAAGATAATGATGGAGGAGAAGTCCTCTTCATAACCCAAGAAACCCAGGATGATGATCACAAGAATTCTAAAGAAGAAGCAATCATTTTTGAAGAAGATTCAAATGAAGAAACCAACCTTGATTCCTTTTGGGGATACAAAGACAATGCAGAGAGTGAAGAAGAAGATGAGAATCTTGAAAAGTTGAAGCATGTTGAAACTGAAAATAAAAAGATTAGAAACACAAACATAATACTAAAAGGTGAATTGAGTAGTTGTGAATAAGAGAATTACAAGATTGAAAATACCATTGATAGCTTGAAGGAACAATTATAAGATTGTGAGAAATTGAAAGCAGAATTGGATCACACAAAATGGGAGCTACTATTGACAATAGAAAAGTT
Source organism: Picea engelmannii (assembly GCA_009831015.1). Lineage (NCBI taxonomy): Eukaryota > Viridiplantae > Streptophyta > Pinopsida > Pinales > Pinaceae > Picea > Picea engelmannii. Next base: position 495,580 of record ML803345.1, on the reverse strand, counting down.
GAATAAGTTCGAAAAAAGAACTGAAAAATTAGATGAGATCCTTAGCAATCAAATATCTCCAAATGACAAGATAAGACTAGGATACAATGATAGTTTGAAGACAACAAAACAAGAGAAGGAAGATGAAAATGATGAAACCAACACTCCAGAACAAGTTGAACAACAAAATAGAAGACTAGAATTCATAAGGAATGAGACATAAAGAAGATCCTCTCCCATCAGGTATGAAAGCAATCATTATGAAGGAAACTCTAGAAGAATAGATCATGAACCCAGATGGACCACACCACAAATAAGATCACTTACTCCCATGTATCAAAATTTCTTTCTTGGACATTGTTATACTTGTGAAAATTTTGGACACAAGGCAATGAATTGTAGAATCAATGAAAGACATAACTATGCAAGCTACATGAATGGTGAAAATAGTAGATATGGAAATGCTCGTAAATCTGTCAACAAAAATTATAATCGATTTGACCCATTAATGGATCAAAATATTGTATGTTACAAGTGAAATAATCTTGGTCACAAAGCACGAGATTGCAGAGAGATGAAGGAAGATAATCCTATGCCAAATGACTGTATACCAACTACAACATGGACAAGGAAAGAAATTCAACAAAATGAAAACTATCAAATAACATTGGTCGCTAAAGAATGCAAAGAAGAAGATGAATGGTTCATAGACAGTGGGTGCTCATCTCATAAGACCGAAGATCAAAGCAAATTTGTCATCTTGAAGAAAAAGGGTGGAAATGTTGCATTTGGAGATGACTCATCTACCAAAATGCCTAGAAAAGGAACTGTAAATCTTGGAAGTGAAAATGTAAAAGTAGGAAAAGTCCTATTGGTTGAATATCTGAATCATAATCTCCTCATTGTCATCAAAATATGTGATCATTGATACACTCTTACGTTTGACTCCCAAAAATGTAAAATCAGAGAAAATGACTCAGGAAGATTGGTTGAAACTACAACAAGAAGACCGAATAACATATAAATCCTAGGCACGAAGAAGAGAGAGAATACGTAAGCCACACAAAAGGATTCCAAGGAAGAAAAAGTCCCAAAGACAAAAAATAAGGATGAATTATTATTGAGTGCCACATGTTCAGGGGGAGCAACCCCAAAGAAGAGAGTTAGCTTTTTCCATTAAAATCAGGGGGATAAGCCCTACCCTTTTCCATTGATGTCAAATGGGGAGAGAAACTAGGATCATGATGATAGGGGGAGCATGAGTGTTGCCATCAATGACAAAGGGGGAGATTGTTGGAAGATTGATTGTTGTCATTGATGTCAACCCTAGTCATTGGTTTTGGAACACAATATTTATGAAGGTATTTGGACATGAAGGACAATGCACATGCATATAAAAAACCCATGGATGGATAGTATGCATCATTTTGTTTTCGGTGGTATGTGGCACGTCACGTAGATCCTCATGGTTGAGGAGAAATGAATTTTTGAAGATGACAAAGTGAATTGAATAAGAAAGTCTCAGGTCATACCTAATGTTAAAAGAAAGTGACATAAATGGTATAACTACATATCATTATACATTTATTTTACATGCAATTCAAATTTTAGAGGAAATTAGAAGTAAAGAAGGTCGGATTTCAAGGGAGGATGAAGTCTTTTGGTGATGTGTTCTAAGGTATGTTATTTACAGGTCATCTGACCATTTTCTTTATAACTTTTATTCTAGAAAAATTCAGATGGTGAAATTTCTATGGTATTGAGAAGACATATAAAGGTACATGTGGTAAAAAATTCATCTCTTTGATCACTATAATTTTGGAGATACACTCTATGGAAGATAGGGTTTTTGATTGGTCCTGAAGCTAGTCAATAAATAGGTGTTCTGGGTAAAACAATAATACCTTATTCATAGATAATCCAAATGAAGTGAGAAAAATTTCATTGGAAATAGTATGGACTATAGTTTCTTGTGTGAGAGTTTCAGAATCTTATGTTAAATATTTAGCGTCGGGCATTTTGTACAAGTTCGCTCTTCTGAATAAACCATAATTGAACAAGGTCTACCATTCTCTCTATAACTTCCTTTTGGGGAGGATTCAAGAAGTGAAACTTGGAGAAGTTTTAGAGAAGACATTGAGTAATATTATCTATAAGATCATAGTATTCCAAGAATTGAAGAATTGCAGAAATTGAATAAGTCTCAGTAACCATTATCAGGTTCTATGTGATGGTTGGCTGATGGTGACGATTTAATGTGAATTTTTATTATCTCTAATATATTATTGGGTGGAAGGAAGGGGAAAGGATGGAGAGGTCAAACCTCTCTTGATATTGGAGGATTGTATCTTCCTCTTGAATGTTTATCCTTCCCTTTATATTTGGAAGATGTAGCTACCTTTGGAAGTCATTACTTCCCTTGAACAATAACTATTGATTATTTCTCATATATTGTGCATGGTGTATTGTGGTGTATTGGTGTAACTCTTATACTATTGTTCATTTCTCATTGGATATAATTGAATGTTTTAAGTATAAGTTAAAAGAGGATTTAAATTGTACTTGATACTGATTCACCCCCCTCTCAGTATCAACAACCTAGTACAATCAAGTGGGCATGAAGAAATAAGTTGAAGTCGAACATGCATAGATTCATTAAAAATGAGCCAATGACGTAAACCCACTGCTGAAATGCAAGGGAATCTATCGCTAATGTTTGAAAATCCTATGGTACTAAATGGTTTCTAGATTTCAAAACTAGATAATGATATGGAGTTGACAGGATGAAATTTGTTGAAGAAGGGTCATAATGTATACCCCATGAATCAACATGAACCATATAAAGGTAGATAGTAGATCAAAAATGACACATAGATGGCCATAATGAATGGGATAAAGGACTGAAATTGGCTGACATGAGCTAACTTCCATTGAACAAAACAACATGACAAATAACTTGACTTAGTAGCATTGACTCATTAATGACCAAAACAATTGACATGGAGGACTAGAAGAGTAACTAGTCAGAGGAGTTCGATAATTGATGGAGATGGTAATGACTCAAAGACAATGGATGACTAAACTTTTAGACATGGACACAAAACGAGTGCAATGTTCAAGGGTGACTCAATGGACAACTTCCATTTGTGAAGATGACTAGACAAAACCCGCCCCCTACTCTTTTTTTTTCTTTCATGTTTAAATTAGCGCAAAAGAAAGTAAAATTATGCTCGATATTCTCACCCATGTATTTATTCTCAATACTGGGGCATCGACTGGTGCTCGATGGTATTTTTGATAGTTAAGGAGTCTAGAAAGATCCAAAATAAAACTCCATATATAATCTCATGGATTGAATGAGCCCAGGAAAGTAAATGCTCATTTTCCATTTCATCTTTAAAGAGTCTAAAAATACGAAGAAAAATCCAAGGGTATACTTTTTCGTAAATTTATTCCCTGAGTCAGAAAAAGTATAAAACAATACAAGGGAGAACTCTTCTAGTCAAGGTAGACTAGAGTATTCATTTTTCATAATTACTCTATCCAATCCAAAAAAATGGTTAAACCTGCACCTAATAGACGTCCTTTCAAATCCATTTAATGATTGTGAAAGGAAAAAATCTAACTCGACATTTTTTCATGTTTAGGGAGTTTGAAAAAATATTAAAGGAGAGTCCAAAGAGTTTATTTTTCATGTATCTTTTACTATCCCGAAAAGGTGATAAAAATATACTCAGTAACTTATTCTCATGTATTTATGAGCAAGAGAAAGAACAAGTACTAATATCATGGTTATTTGTTTCATTTTTACACAAGCTTGAAACTAAGAATGAAACTATGCTTGGGGTAGGTTTCATTCTTACACAAGCTTGAAATAGAGAAAAACTATGCTTTGGATTGGTTTCATTTTTACACAAGCTTTAGATAGAGAAAAACTATTCCTGGGATTGGTTTCATTTTTACGTGAGCTTGAAACTAGAAACTAATCTATACTTGGGGTAGGTTGCATTTTTACATAAGCTTGAAACAGAGAAAAACTATGCTTGGGATTGGTTTCATTTTTATGCAAGCTTGAAATTGAGAATGAATTGTGCTCAAGTGATACGCATTAGTGGGTTTTCTTCCCAAAATGATGTCCATAGTTTGGTACATTCCCCCCAACATGATCAATGAAAGCTAGCGTCTTAACTCCAACATGATGTCCATAGGATGGAGACATGCCCCCCAAGTTTCATTTCATCCGTTGACTCTTCTTCTGCACCCGATTAGTCTCCTGGACACCAATAGGAATAGGTTCACTAGAGAGAGAGGAAGAAAGAGGATCAAATGACATAGGAGGAGGAAATGAAGGTTCAAGTACTAGATCTATTTTGAAAGATCAAGTAGAGGGGATTTTGTTTCATTTTTTAATGAGCTTGACACAAAAAGAGAACTATCCTTGTGGATATCTATTTCATTTTTTAATGAGCTTGACACAGGAAAATAACTATGCTCATAGTCTTCTTTTTCATTTTTTACAAGCTTGACAGAAGAAAATAACTATGCTCTATAACTTATTTGGAGGATATAGTTAATGTTTTGAATACTCCTTTTTTCAATATTAGGAAATCAACAACTAATTTATGGCCATCCGCAATGTCAAAAATAAGAAATAATGATCCTATGCAAACCACACATGACCACACATGAATTTATGGAAGAATCAGGGATAATTCCCTCACAATTGGGGATCGCTACATTGGACCTCTATGTAACAAGCCTAGAGATCTATTCTCCCCAACAGTTGATGTTGTAGAGGGACAAATGCTCATAGTATAATCAATAGATACAAATTATGTGATATGATTAGGTAGGGAAAAGGAACATGTTTGTCAAGATTCATATGTTATTCTTAAGTCTTACATGGTATAGGTTGAAGGGAGGAATCCCATTGGAACATCAAAGGTAAACAAATTTTTGTATAAAAACTATTTCTAAAAATCTCAAGAATGCATCTTTTGAATATAAGGAAATATGTTCATTGTTTTTAATAGAATCATATGAGCATGGTCACCAAATTTAGATATACTAGAGATAAAGTAAAAATAATTGAGAAGGGATTTGCATCGATTTAGGTATAAAACAAACAATTGGAGCATAATGGAAGGTGTGATAGTGATGTTGATGAAAGATACTTTATGTAAGAGATGAAATTCCATACTTGTCATATTTTAATGACTCATAAGTTAGACTTATTCTATGATAATTAATATATATTTCTTCAGGTAAAACTATTGAAGGTCAATTTCTCTCTTATATCCTAGCCTAGGTTGTGGGTTTTAACAATACATTTTCCACAATAAAAAAGTTGTAGCATTTGTAGTTAAGGTGAGGAAGTTCGTAGTAAGGAATGACTTATATTAATCATTTTGTTTATAAGGAACCTTATTGTATGTTGCCTTAAATGGTTGTATAAACAATACAACTCTATAATGCAATGATTTTTATTACTTGTTTTTATTGTATTACATCTCTTTAATGTTTTGCATTTAGCAATGTATGCCATGGTGATATTATGCATGCACATAAGAAAATTAAATTTTGAAGATTGTGTATTAATATTGGATTTCGATATTATATACACATTAGAAAATAAATTCAAAATACTGAAATCAAAATATGCATTGTAGAAATTTGATATTGACAATTTTGAATCAAAATTTGCAATCTCAAGATCAAAATTGATACTTTTAGATTTCAAAATTCACAAGTTTTAAAAATCAAAATTTACACTTTTGGAATCGAAAATCACACTTTTGGAACTAATTATATTTAAAATTCACAATTTCACAATAGAAATTCACACTTTCAAAAGCCAATATTGATACTTTCGAAATCCAATTTTGCAGTTTAGAAACACAAATATTCATACTTTTGAAATCAAAATTCATAGTTTCTTAGTCTAGATTCTTACTTGTTAATCAAATTTAATGAAATTGGCATTTAATTTCTTTCTTCAATATTGAATATCTCTACTCTTCCCCGCAGATATTATCTATTAATTATAAGATGATTGAATACATTTGAGTTATTAATGTATATTTAGATCAATACTTGGAGATTCAATTTAGTGTATCGGAGTTTATTTTATTTTTATCATAAGTAGGTAGTTATATTAGTTAAGAAGTATATTTTACATGTTTATGGAATTGAATAAGATATATGTGGTTGTATGTGTGCAATTATCTTTGTCTTTAGAGCGACTAAATTGTTTCCCTTCTAGGGTGCATGAATCATGATTCAATTGGAGAAATTTTAAGCATTACTTCATGTGAATTTCTCCTCTTATTATTCAACATTACATTTTTCAAATGAAGATTGACTTAAAGGGAGAAAATGAGTGTTAGATATTGGATTTTAGATATTTCAATCAAATATTTGGGAATTTTTCCACATTCATATGCTTGAAAAATCTTGTAAGAAGGTGGATAACTTTCATGTGTTGACATGATGAGTAGAATTATGCATATCTAATTAAATGGAAAGAATACTGAAATATTTGTGTAAAGGTAATATGGTGTCAATGGATCAATATAGGAAACCTACTCTATATGTATGTGTATAATATGCCCACGATTGAAATAAGTCTCATACCTAAGAAAGTGATACGAAAGTATTCCCTTGAGGTGGAAGGATGCGAATAAATTAACGAAAGAGAGATGCTCCAAAACCACCATAAGATTTGAACTCCAATCCCATTAAGAAAAGACAAAAGACCCAAACCAATAAGTGAAGACAATAAACAATACTTACAAGACCTCCTTAAGGAGGAGGATGGAAAAAAGAGGAGGATGGAAATAGGAAACCAAAGAAGATCCAAAAGAACACATGAGATTTATTATATAAATTAATTTACAACAACATGGAACATAATCCAAAGAATCAAAAGGGTGTTTCAAGGAAATTTAAGAAAGGGGAAAGGGAAAATAAGCATTTTATTTACAAACATATAGTCGTTATGGAGCAAGTCAATGCAACATCTAATCTAAGGTATGGGATATTCCTTATAACATTATATTCATGGGTGTTTACGTAATAACCACCTAGGAGAAGAACAAAATTACATGCACTAAGCTAATCTTCGTCATAACATTATAGTCATGGGCATTGACTTGCTAGCCAAATAGAAGAAGAAGAAAATTCCATGTTACATTAAACTAAAAATGATTACTTTTAACCACAATGAAAAATGGATAGTAAGCCCATAAAAGTTACACACAACCATGAGAAAAACATAACTTCCCACATTGAAAAAATCATTATAACAACAAAGATGGAGGGTGTCTGTGTTGCATAAATGTGTTCCTCATTAATTTGAACTTGAATATTTAGGTATTAAGGACTTCAATAATTTTGAGTTTACCATAGAATGGGTAGTATTCCTTGTAGTCATCCTAGTTTGAGTTTGTATATAATAAATGTATAGTGATTTTTTTTTCAAAATCAAATTAAAAAAAAATTGAATATTGATGTTTTTTCATCTTTATTGGCCAAATTGTTTACATTATGTATTGGATTTTTTGGTCATGATTTTCTCCATATTATGACTTCGTATAAATTTTGTCTCTCATAAATAATAATAGAGAGAGCATATAATTCCATAAGCTATAACATTCTCCATTGAAACATTCTATTAAATATGAGTAATCTAAATATACTAGAAGTTTTAATAAAAATATGATCTTAAAAAAAAACTTTTAATGGGATAAAAAATCTTAAAAAAAATAAATTCATATAAACATTTTTTTATATAAATAAATATATAATATAATGTAAAATTATTTGTTTTATATTAAATATATAAAACACATAATATAATATTAACTTTAATAATACAAATTCTATTAAAATTAATTGAAAAAAAAATCCATGGTAAATTAATTTAATAACATGATAAATTAAGAACAAAATGTCTATTGAAAAATGAAATAATAATAACATGATAAATTAAGAACAAAATGTCTATTGAAAAATGAAATAATAATAAGAGTAAAATAAATAAATAAATAAACCAAATACAAAAATATCATGTTATCATTGGATTTGCAATAGTTATGCGATATATATTATCTTTAAAAGCATTAAACTCTACATCATACAAAAGAATCAATATTTTCAACTAGAAATGTTATATTAGTGATGTTTAAGTAGATTGAACTCAACATTGTACAAAAGAATCAATAAACATATGTATCATCCCATTGTCATTAATATAAATCTTTTGGATATTTTTGGAAACACCAAAAATCTAACCATATTAAAGATTGATATGGTTTATACCAAGTACCATTAACCAACTTTGAAATTTTTTAAAACAAATATACAGAAAATATACTAGAATGTTCATAACTAATACTCAGTTATGAAAAACTACCTTTGTTGTCTCAGGTTTGTATTTTTCAGCTCTCTCCAGATATGTTGGCGTAGAGATAGTCTTCTAAATCTCCGAGAGACCAAAAGATGTAGTATTTCTTTCTGTTCTATATAGATTCTATGTTTTTCATATAAAGTGGGCAGCCATATACATTATTTATATTTTGCTAAATATAAAAGCATAATTTTCCTGTTGAAAAAAAAAAGTAAGTATCCATAACTACTAGATATTAGTTATAAAAACGTGAGTATCCATAACATAACTAGTAGTTATTAGTTATAGAAAACTACCTTTATCAACGTGCCAAACAGAAATGAGAGAAGCAAATAAATACATGGAAATGGGAGGAGGAAAAAAATTACTCGTGCAATATTATATATGGCCTGATTTAAATGGCAGCACATGGAGATAAAAATAGAGTGACCCGTTCAACAACTTCATTACTCTCATTCTCACTATCTAATTGATTAACAGCTCTACTTAAACATGGTGGCCAATATCCATTATTTCAACAAGGTTGCATTAAATGTAATCACACAACCTAAGGAAGTATAGTAGGCTATACGTTTGACATCAGTACGTCCAACGCCATTGGCTTCCAATGCCTACGCTAGTTGGTGTTCCACCTCACCTCACATGGCATCCATGTAGAGCGAGAATCCTGAATATAATTTTACTCATTCCAGTGCCAACGCTCGCTCAAGGTGGAATACCAACCAGGGTGGGCATTCAAAGTTATCTTGCATTGTTGTAGCTCCATGCACAAAACTGCAGTGTACAATATGAACACATCATGCCCTTTTATCCTTGTTTTAGCTCCATTGTTCGTCGCTTCATAGCGGAGCCACGAAAGGGAAGTGAGGGAGTCGTCGTAGGCAGCCGAGAGACATTGTTTGGTAGCAAGCTTGTAATTGAAAGAAACGACGATTTCCCCTGCCGCAGTGACCATTCTAATATAGAGCGTGTGACTGTAACAGGGATGCAGTTTTTTTTAAACAAGTTAGGAGGGAAACGGACCAGGTTCAATTTTTTTAATTTTAATTTGATACGAAGCGGAATTGGAAATCACTGTCCCATCACACGCTACTAACTCAGCTACAGTACGTCCATCCAAATCCTGCTCCAAATGAGGTGGCTATGGCGGAATGGAGGTGCACCGTGCAACAGGGCCAATGCATCAATCCCACGATGTGAGAACCGTCTAGAACGAGTGTATCTGAAAATTTGGGTCCATCTATCCGGGTAAGCGTAACTTATCGGAGTAGGTTAATTCGGGAGCAATTTTTTAAGAAAAAAATGGGCCTGAATCCGAAGTTATGAGTGTAAGTTATGGGAGTAGGTTAATTCGTGAGTAATTTTTTAGGCAAAAAAAAGGGACTGAATCCAGCGAAATTTTCAGGGATAGTCTGAATTTCGTATAGATTAAAGTTCTATGTATTTCAAAATCTTTCCTAAAGGTTTTGCCCTATTTTAAACCAACCCAAATACTCAAAAAATCTATTAGAATTATGAATGGCCCCTAAAACCACTAAAAAACTTGCCAAAAAAATAACTAAGAAAAGATTATTCCTTAATTAACCCACTCCGTAACTTATATCCGTCAGACTTGCATTTGCATCATTGGGTATGGAGTACTGCAAGTGACACAAACTATATATTAAACTAATCATTGGGTTAGATGAATAATTTATATTTTTGATATTAATTTTATAAGATTATAAATTTGCTCAAAAAATAATTTTATAGAAGTTTTTATGACGTTCGTCCAGCCAGCATTTATTGGATTCATTCCTGACTAGGAGTAAACAAGATACGAAAAAAAGTTTTTTATTTTATTTTACTTTTTTAATAATTTTCATAAATAAGATGTAAAATAAGCATTTCAAAAATTTAATAAATAAAATAACAAACAATATTTTAATTTTTTAAAAGAATTTTTTTTTTTAATCTTAAAAAAAAAAAATCAATTTAATTAACACTCATCATTTGAGATTTAAAGTGTTTAATTACTAAGTTAAACTAAATGATTACAATATATTTTTTTTGCTAGATATAATAAGAACATATAAATCATAATTTTTTTGTTAATTAAATTGTATATTCGAATATAGAAATAGATTCAGTTTACTAAAAAGCTTTTGAAAATTTAGATTATACAAAATTAACCACACAAATTTGTAAATCCAATAATTTTTAATAAAATTTTTAGAAAAATTAAAAAAAACACTAAAAACATTAATAAAAATATAAATCATTGAAAACATTTAAGAACATAGAAATATGAGTACAATTAAAAAAAATATACATTTAAGAATTGAGAAATGAAATGAATACATTAAACAAATATATTTAACTAACAAAACACATTAAAGAACACATTTGAACAAAATGTTTAAGAACGTAGAAATAAATACATATTAAATGAATTAAAAACAAGAACGAATTAAATAAATAGGAGGACTAAAAACATATTTCAACGAAGTGAATTGATCTAATTAAAATAAAAAAAAATTGAAATGATGGAATGATTTCAAATAAGATAAGCCAATCATATATTTAAAAAAAAAAAATTAGCCATATATCTTAAAAATGTTATGGTTAACTATTTTATGTTTTTTTTTTTTCTTAATTTGGCAATATAAATTTGTAGGAAATCACAATTTTTTGTTGTTTAACTTGTATTTTTGAATGTAGAAATAGATTCAATTTCCTGAAAAACTTCTAAAATACTTAGATTATACAGATTGAACCACTAAAATCAAGCAAATATCTCAAAAAAAATATACCTCATAAAGAATAAAAATGGCAAAAATTAACACATTTAAACGGCGTAAGCTAACTCGAATCAATCTTCCCTCAAGAGTTTGGCTTTTCAAGTAAAAAGTGGGCCTGAATCCCGCCAAATTTACAGGGATAGTCTGTGTTTTGCATGGATCAATATTCCATGCATTTCAGAACTTTATGCCAAGAATAATACCCCATTTTAAACAAACCCAAATGTGGACCTGCCTAAAACCTGCCCAAAAAGTAACTCTGAAGAAAAGATTATTCCAAAATTAACCCACTCCCATTTTGAAATTTTAATTTCTTACATAGATTAAAATTATCTATATAGATATATATGAGCGAGGGAAAACCATAGATATGGCGGAGATAGATTTAATCAGGTGCGAGGTGTTTCCAACTAATCCAGTACTGTAAGGCATTCTTGGGATCGATGCTCTCCGTGCAATGGAGAGGTATAATCCCGTAATGGATTACTTCGAGAATTCCTTGTAAGAGTCAGCGATTTTCATCAATGTGCCAATTAATTAAGTCCTAGGGGGCGATGTGGTTTTAGTGCTTGGATAAGACATGCAAGTAGTTGAGAAGGAAGAGGCATAGTTGGTAAATTTTGTGGTCGACAAGAGAAGGAATGGGTTTTGACCCTGGGTTACCGATCAAGGGCCGATGCAGACCTGATCCTTGCTAGAAGATGGTATTAGGACTGCAACTTGTTTTCTCCAAACCGTAGCACTTACTGTTTGACTCTAGGGAGGAGCTCCTATTCAATATGCCAACTTGGATAAAACTCCCCAACCTTCCTCTTGAGTTTTGGTTAGATACAGGGTTGAAAGTGATTAGGAGAGGTTTTGGGTAATTTCATCTTAGTGGATTCGAGCTACAAAACCTCAAATTATAGATCGGTGGCAGAGATATTGAGTCCATGTATATCGTAGTGGGAAACAAGTCTTATACTCAACATCTTGATTATCTCAATATGCCCTTTCGGTGCTCCTGGTGCCACCAAGTGGGTCATGTGTATGCAGATTGTATTTTTGTATATCGGAAATTGGGTCACCATGGTGGTCATGAAGAGGTGAATGATGTACATGGAAAAGATGTATTGGGCCAGGAGGTGAGGTCATTAAATGAGTATGGAAAGAAGCCTCAGGATGCCAAAAAGATAAAAACCAGAAATGTTGATGAGGAAAAAATATCAAATATCTTGACAGGCGATCCAGGGTTAATGGGTGTCCCTATGGAACAAATATGCTATGGATTAAGCTCTGATCATTTAAGAAGCTAGCTCCAAAGAGTCTTTCCTAGACAACTCCTTTCCATCATAGACAAAACCCCACCCCTGAAAAAGTCTTACAAAGCTCATTGGGTCATAGACACCCATTCTTTATTGGGTTTTACCAATTCCAACACTCTACAAAGGGATAAATTTATGTTTGTCCCTCCTAAGCCTCGAATGTTGATAGAAAAGGGTGTTAAAACCTATAAAAAATCATATGTTATTTATAAAACCCTTATTAATCTTTATATATTGAATTATTACATTTTTATTGTTATAATTGTATGTCGACTAGAACCCTTCGTTGTACCTTTTCAACATAATTGTATCCTTTGTCTCATATATATATATATACCATGTAAACCTAGTGTTAGGATCATCTCATCTCATCTCATCTTATCTCATCTTGTATTCTAAATTGAATATATTGTAATATGAGGTTTTCCCCTCAAAATGAACTGTATTCATTGATTTCTTATCATTTTGAAGGTGTTAGATCTAAACATTTGGAATAAGAGCATCGATCCTAGGGTTTTTCTTCTCCAAAAAAGTCATCTTAACATTTTTTCTATAACTTTTATTGGGAATATTTAGACAATAAAAATTCGAAGTTATTTATAAGATATAGTAAGGTATATGTGGTACCAATTTAAAAGGTAGATATCAGAACACAAGGAACTCATGGAAATATCAGAACACAAGGAACTCATGAAAATAAAGGCAGTATTTATGTTGAAAAACCTAATTGTAAACAATTTTCAACTGAATTTAACTCTAATAGTGGATTTAATTACGGTGGGGGTTATAAATTCAACTTTCACAAGATCAAATTAAGGAAGTTTGATGGAATACAGGACATTACCTCAACCAACCAAAAAGAGAAATATTTTGAAGTGCATAATATTATGGATGATAAGGAAATGATTTACATAGAAACTTTTAACTTTGAGATAGAACCATATCAATGGTATCAATGGGTAGTTAAAATGAAGCCCCCATTTTATCATTATACTTGTCCATTATTTACATGTGACTTAGAAGCACAATATGAAAAAGTTTGGGAACCTAACTACTTCAGTCAATTGACAAAAATGAGGTATTTAGGTGATATTGAAGATTACAATTCATAATTTTTGGTATTGGCCCCAAGGGTGGGTGATATAAGTGATGAACATTTGTTGGACACTTACATGGGTGGATTAAAATAAGACATTAAACATGAGATTTTCTTAAGACATCCTGAAAATATTGGGGAAGTTGCACAATTTGTTCATCATATTCAAACCAAGAATAAGGCTACACACAAGTTTACCATTGGAGCATACAAAGGAACCAATGATCATTTTGGGGTTCATAACACAAGCGTACCTCAACCGACAAGGTTGACACCTCAACAAATGGATGAAAGAAGAGAAAAAAGATTGTGTTTCAATTGTGACAACAAGTATTGTAAGGGGCATAAATGCGGTGATAATAAATTATTCTACATAGACTCTGAAGAGGAAGAAGTGATTCAAATCGCCACCACTCCTAGGGTTCACGGGACCTCCAGGTCTAGGATCATTTAATTAAGGGAGTTGAATTATCTCTTGGGTTCTTGTTGAACCCTCAAAATACTCTACAACAAGCCTTTTCTCTTTTCCCTACATGCAAATTTGTGTGCGCGAGGGTCTTATCATATTAGAAGAGAAATTCAAGTGACCTCGAGCCAAAACCGTGGGCTAATCTCTTTAACCAGCAGGAACTCCAACACTTCGGAGCTCTGGGCTTTGGGATTTCTAAATAAACCACACAACAATCCTCTTGAATGTTGAATTTGCGAATAGTCAAACAAAGGTGGGGATCAACAACTCACAATATGCGCCTTGATCTACGATTCAGGAAAATTTTAGGACTCCAGCCTTTGGAAGTTTTCCATGTCTAAATGTGCAACACAGACGAATTCATGAACATCGAATTGGAAAAACAGATGGATGACGTTTTCCTTCAATCAACGACATAACATTAATTCAGGCTTCAGGCTTCAGATCTCTTCATGATACAACACTTCAAATTGTCTAAATGTCGAACAGGCCAAGGGCAGTATCTATGATCCATGTGTCCCTCTCAACAGACGCTCGAGATATAATCTGACCATCGGGACTTTGAGAGTTCTTGATCCAAAACACTTTATGCCTCTGTTCTCCTAGACTGTTGGATTCCCAAATTATTATCAATATGTCGACACATGGCCTTGTCGCCAATGGTCAGGATCAACTCCGTGCTTCGGAGCTTCAGGAGTTTTGCACACTCTTACAAAAACACTCCAGGTTCATTGGATAGCTAGACTTCTCGATAACTGTTTATGTACAGGCATGCGTCCCTCGTCTACTAATGGTCTAAATTAACCTCAGACACCGAGACTTCGAGAAATTTGTCTCCTCCACAACACACACACTAAAATTGTCGAATTCACAAAGTTCGAAGGACTTAAAGGGTTAACACCCGAGCACCTTCAACATATATGATGGTTGTGAAAAACTCCGGCTTCTCCCAAACGGATCTCGTCCGCTCAACCTCCAAACAAAATGAATCCTTTCTCCAAGGAGCTTCGCTCGCTATTCTTCCTGAGCTTTGTCACTCTATGTGATTCGAGCATTGGCGCACACCTTATGCTACTTCTCCCAAGCTTGAGACTTAGAAAAAATCTCTTGTGCACTCCTTGCGCTTTCTCTACTTGGGACTCTCTCAACACTTCACTAACTATTGGCCATGTGCACTCCTTGTGCGGGTCTATCCTTCAATATTTTTATACTCAAACAAGTATATGTGCACTCCTTGCACTCACTCTACAAAATTCACTCTATCTCTCTTGAGCTATCGAGTCTGTAAATGACTCTACCTTCGCACTCCTTGCCTGGCCACTGTGCACTCCTTCCATGAGGATTTCAAAAGAGAGACAATTGAAACTTATAAAACATCAAAGGTTCATTCACTCAACCATAAAATACACACACATGAATATAAACATAAAAAATAGATAACATAACATTACCCAAATAACTTAGAGATAAGAAAATTGAGACATGTGAAGTAAATGTCCTCTATTATATTCCTTCACGAAAACATTTACAAGAGCTCCCGCAATGCTGATCTTGTCTCTTTCTCCATAGTAATCACAATTATCTCAACAAAAAATACAATAATCTTCAACAATCTCTTTTGAGCATAGATTACATACATTTATACATGGAGGGGATTATCTCAACAAAAAATACAATAATCTTCAACAATCTCTTTTGAGCATAGATTACATACAATTATACATGAAGGGGATTCTCGAGCCTTCCTTCCAACTACTCTAGTAATTTCACATCATAATTAAATCATTCTACCACTAATCGTATTACAAATAAATGAGAATTTACAATATAGATATGATTCAACGCTCCAAATCTGTACAATCCTTTGGGCATTAAAGAAAATACAATCTCATGGATTGTTTAGAATGGCTCATGCCTCAAAATCTTACGGGCCTTTGATTACAATATTTTCAAAACATTAAGGTGGAACGCTCTCCTTGGAATCCAAAACCAATTTGAATGCACACATTGGATGTTGAGTTGTCCTCCACTTGGCCTCATTGAATGCTAATAGTGATGCTCTTGCATCATAATCCTCTGGACACAAATATTCATGGAATCCTATCCATGAGATCCTCCACTGTCTTTCCATGTTTTTGTATATAAATTTCAGTTAGCCAACTGGCATCTTCTATTGGATGATCTTTCCACTTAATCAAATACCCATAATAAACATTTCTCTTGGTCTTTTTAGCAATCCTCTGGTCCAAAATATTCTCTATCTGCGGCTTCTATGCTATGGGAATATCTCTCTTCCAATGAATATCCACTCAATCATCTGTCTCTTCTGTATCATCCATCCTAGGTAAAATAAATATATACTTCATGGTTATCTTGTTGATGGCTATATAATTTGTACACATTCTCAAACCTCCATCCTTCTTCGGACTCAACACAGTTGGTACTACACACGGTCTCAAACTTTCCCTGATCAAACCTTTATCTAACAACTCTTGGAATTTATCCTTGACCTATTGATTATCTTGAGGTGTTATACTCTATGCTGCTTTGTTCGGAAAAATTTCTCCTGAAATAAGGTCAATATGGTGGCTGATACTCCTTACAGTCAATAAAGTCTGAGGTAACTCATCCACCACAATGTCAACAAACTCATCCAATAACTCCTGAACTTCTACATGAAAATATTTTATAGAAGTTCTTGTGATAATGTCTCTTGGCTTAGCTACAACAAAAAAATCTATTTTCTGGTCTTTCTTAACTTATTTTAAGAGTTCCTTCCCACTCATGAGAAGTATACTAGGACTAGCTTCCTCTTTGACTCCTTTATCTTCTATTGGCAACAACATATGATTGCACCCATTCTTCCCAAGGCTATAAGTATTATTCCACCCATCATGTGTGACATTATTGTCATATTGCCATGGTATTCCCAACAGAACATGACAAACATCCATAGATATGACATCACATAAAACTTGATCTCTATAACCACCTATTTTAAACTCAACTTTACATTGTCGACTTACCATTACTTGATGTCCTTTCTTCAACCACTACACCTTGTAAGAATTCAGATGTGCAGTCGTCTCCAACTTAATATTTTCCACCATTTCTGTGGATACCAAGTTATCAGTGCTCCCACTATTTATGATCACCTTGCATACCCTATCTTTGGTCTTGCAAGCAGTTCTGAACAAATTGTTCCTCTGGACTGCTTCTCGTACCTCTTTCTCTGGATTTATGAGATATTTCCTCATCATGAGTGATATTCCTTCTTTTGTTGCTTCTATCTTCATCTATGTCTCCACATTCTTCTTTTGTACCTTAGAAATGTGAGCTTCTCTGCCTCTTGCATTCTTCTTCTCAAAACATTCCCAAGACACGTGCCCTGTTTTTCCACATGCATAACACTTCACTTCTCCTCCTCTACCCATGGGAAAATAATTTGTTCCTCCATAGTGTCCTCCTCTAGAAATTACTCCTCTTTATGTATAACTATTATATTTTCCATCTTCTCCTCTGGGTTTCTGGAACTTCTGTCTAACAATTCCTCTTCCTTTGTTAGGACTATTTCCTATGTTCCTTTGACTCTGATTCCTTGCCAACTTTTCTTCTGCTTTCAAGGATACCTGATAAGAATCTTCCATAGTTATCATTTTCATCATGCTAATCTTATCCCGTATTTCATACCTCAATCCATTAATGTACCTAGACAATTTGTCTTCATCATTCTCCCTATCTCCTGCTGTTATGTTCAACTTATAAAATTCTTCAGTATACTCTTTCATCGAAAAACATTTCTATCTCAGATTCTAGAACTTCCTGAATATATTTAATTGATAATTCTTTCGTATGAATTTATCCTTGATATTAATTACCATTCTATCCAAAATATTGGGTTTGGTCTTACCTTTCCTCCTTCTATCAACTTGCAATTCGTCCCACCATAAATATGCATGTCCCTTCAATCTGGTCACTTCTTGCTTTACCTTCTTCTCGTCATCAATCTCCTAATAGTAAAAGTACTTATCTAAATCACTTCTCTAGTCAATCAATTCTTCCACATTTAAATTACCTTCATACATCATGACTTCTATTTTTTCTCTGGTTCCCATCTTGACAACAACTCTCAACAATTTCTCTTTTGCTTCTTGTTCTCCTACAACTTCTTCTACTTCCACATATTCATTTTCAGTTTCAATGATGTCACCAAATTTAGGTGCTCTTCTTTGGGTTGTCTCCATGGATTCAAACCTTGCATGAAGTTGTCTCATTTCTTCTTCCATGGCTGCATTGACAACATGTCTCTCCCTGCATCTTTTTGGAGGCATGATTCCAAATATTCTTTTGACACAGAGCTTAATTCCTATGATACCACTTGATGCAAACCCCCAACAATCCTAGGGTTCATGCAACCTCCCGGTCTAGGATCATTCACTTAAGGGATCTGAATTAGCTATCAATCTCTTGTTGAACCCTTGAAATACTCTACCACATGCCTTTTATATTTTCCATGCATGGAAATATGTGTGCACGAGGGTCTTATCACGTTAGCGGAGAAATCCACGTGACCTCAGGCCAAAACCATGGGCTAATCTTCTTAACTAGAAGGAACTCTGACACTTTGGAGCTCCAAGCTTCAGGAGTTCTAACTACAACACATAAAACTCCTCTCGAATGTCGATTTTGCAAATAGCAAAACAAAGGTGGGGATCAATGACTCACAATACATGATTTGAGCTACAGTTCACAAAAAATCTCAAAATTTGGGCTTCAAGAGTTTTCCTTGTCTAAATATGCAACACCTCTGAATGCAAAAACTCCCAATTAGAAAATCAGATGGCTGACATCCACCTTAAATCGATGACCTAATATTACTTCAAGCTCTGGGCTTTAGAGCTCTTCACGATACAACACTTCAAATCCTCCGAATGTTGAACTAGCGAAGGGTTGGATCTACGATCCATGTGTCCCTCTCAACAGATGGTTGAGATCTTGTTAAGCCCTAAATAGTGGCTCATTACCCCTTAATTGAGGCATATTATATTAGTAATTTTATTTTATTTATGTCCGATTTAGTCCATTAGTTGTAATTATACCTCCTAGTCTCCTATATATATACCAAGGAGACATTTTCATTTTGAATCATCTTGTAATTGTACATTTATGTGGGCATAAGGAGGTTTCCCCCTTGAAGAGGCTTATTATATGAATTTCTCTCTTTCTCAAGGCATTAAGTACTTATTCTGAGGTTTTTCTATGCTATATTGATATTTGGTTCTTAACATATGGTATTAGAGCTCAAGGTCTTGGGGTTTCACTGCTACATCTGAGACACCTTGGAATTTTCGGTATAAGTTTTTTTATACAATATTTCAAAAGGAACGACTTGGAGGGTATTTAGTAGATGGATCAGGGTATGTTGGGATAAAATTTCATCTATTGAGGCCTTATAATTTTGGTGATATAGCATGTGCAATATAGGGTTCTCGAATCATTCTGAAATGAGTCATTGTGGAAGTTTCACTATAAATTTTTTTATGTAATGTTGTAGACCCTTAAATCTGGAGGCTATTCACAGAAATTAGGAAGGTATCTTTGGTAAAACGTTAAGCTTCTGGGTCATCTTAAATTTGTAGATACACCCTGTGGAAGATAGGGTATCTGACTAGTCCTATTGACTAGTATCAATAAGGTGTTCCAGGTAAAAAAATCATAAATTATTCCTACAGTATCCAAATTGAGTGAGTCTGGTTTCATTGGATAGTGGACAGTCTATAGTATTTCTGGTACGAGTTTCAAAATTTTATATCAATTATTGTGTGTGAGGCACGCTATACAAGTGAGATCTCCTAGAAAGGCCAAAAATCAACAAGTTGTGGGGAAGTTACTATAAATTCCACTTGGCACATCAAATTTTTATCAGACCTGTGGCATTGCAGAGAAGAAATATCAGAGAACTAGAAAAAAAGAATTTTTCATACCCAGAAGGGATGAAACTTTGGAGATACAACAGAAGAAAGATTGTCTAGCAGAACCACCTCAAAATCAAGGTTCAAAAGTGCTACTTGGCCAACATGCCACCCAAAAAGGGAACTTCTACACCAAATATGACTCCAGAAAATCCTAATTGGACTCTTTATGAAGGTGAATATATGTGTAGGGACATAAATGATTTACAAAATAAGATAGTAACAAAATATGAACTACAAGAGATGGATGTTAAGTTGGAGGCAATAAATACTAAGATGGATGCTTTAAAAGAGGATATCATGGAAGGATTGAAAAAATTCATAACAGAGAGGACACCTGAAAGTGAAAATGTATCCCATGAAATTCATGATGAGGACACAGGGAAGGTGAATCAAGAATGGAGAAACTCTAACTTTGGGTTGAAGACCAACCACGTTCCTAAGATCGATATGAGGAAGTTTGATGGAAAGGACCCTATCACATGGATACTTTAGATGGAGAAGTTCTTTGATCTACATAATGTTCCACATACACAAAAGTTATGAATTTATTCTTTGTATTTAGAACCCAATCAATTTTTATGGTATAGATGGCTTTGTTCTCGTAAATCACTCATCACTTGGACAATTTTCGCGAAAGAAATGACAACACACTATGAGGATACAAGGAGCAATACCTTCTTTAGTCAATTGATAAATCTCAAGCAAAAGGGTTCAGTTACAAAGAACATTGAGAACTTCCAAAGATTGAATATAAAGGTAAGATATGTTCCAGATGAGCACTTGATTGATGTATTCATAGGAACTTTAAGAGATAACATTCTACATGAGGTTCGCCTTTGGGAACCCAAATCATTGGAGAATGCATTTAGGGTGGAAAGAAATGTTGAAAGTAAAAATATGGCTATGGCTACTAGAAAGACCAATCCTAACATCTATAGAGAGAATAATGCTCCTTCTTCTAAAACAACTCAACCTACAAGGTTGATACCTCAACAATTGGAGGAAAGAAAAGAAAACAGTTTATGCTTTAATTGTGACAGAAAGTATAGTAAGGGACATAAGTGTGGTGAGAAGAAACTATTCTACATAGATTGTGAGGAGGAAGAAGAACAAGAAGATGAACAAGAACCATCTCAAGATAAAAACGTAGAATCAATTTCGTCTGAAGAATTGACTCCCACGATATTGTGTAATGCATTGGCTGGAATTATCACTCTTCAAACCCTCAAGATCAAAGGATATATTAAAAAGAAAAAGGTAATAGTCCTAATTGATTTTGGCAGTACTCATAATTTCATTCACTATAAATTAGCCAAATATCTCAATTTCTTTGTATATCCAACACCAGTGTTTCAAGTAATGATTGCAGATGGAGGAACTATCAATTGCTCAGGAAAATGCAATAAGATCAATCTTACTATGGGGGAATATGTAGTGAATAGTCCAATGATTTATATACCTATGGGTGGTGCTGATGTTGTGCTAGGAATCCAATGGTTACAATCATTAGGAACAATGGATTTTAATTTTCAAGAACTTTTCATGAAATTTTCATTGGAAGGAAAAGAAATTGAGCTAAGATGTATCATAGGGAAACCCGGTAAGGTGATAATCTCTAATGGCATGACAAAATTATTGAAAATGGGGCCCATCAAGGTGTTATTTCACAACTATGCTCACTAGATGTTCAAACATCTAAGCCATATATTTCTCTAGATATCCAAGGGATTATTGATAAGCATTCCAAAGTATTTGAAGATATTCCCAAAGGTATTCCACCCACTCAAAATCATGATCATGATATTCACCTAATTCTTGGGAGTGTTCCTCCTAAAATAAGGCCATACACATACCCTTACACCCAGAAGAGTGAAATTGAGCACATGGTTGAAGAAATGTTAGAGGATGGCATTATTAGACCTAGTCAAATTTCGTACTCTACACCGGTTGTAATGGTATTCAAGAAATATGGCTCATGGTGTATGTGTCCAGATTATAGAGAGCTCAACAAGATCACTATTAAATATAAGTTTCCCATTCCTGTCACTGATGAATTGTTAGATGAACTACATGGAGAAATCTATTTCACAAAGTTGGATCCTCATTCAGGGTATCATCATATTAGAAAGAAGTAAGAAGATATCCCAAAAACAACATTCCGAACTCATGAAGGCCATTATGAATTTTTGGTCATGCCTTTTGTCCTTACAAATGCACCTTCCACATTCCAAGGGTTGATGAATTCCATTTTCAAGCCCTTCCTTCGAAAATTTGTG
>ML803345.1:456554-473244 GCA_009831015.1 Picea engelmannii | reverse complement strand
CATTCCAAGGGTTGATGAATTCCATTTTCAAGCCCTTCCTTCGAAAATTTGTGTTAGTATTTTTTGATGATATACTAATCTATAGCAAGTCTTGGGAGGATCATGTACAACATGTTGACAAGGTGCTACAACTACTAAAGGAGAAACAACTATATGCCAAACCATCGAAATGTTTCTTTGGAGTGAAGGAGATAGAGTATTTAGGTCATATTGTATCTCATGAAGGTGTCAAGGTAGACCCTAACAAGATTAAGGCTATGATGGACTGGCCGATTTCAAAAACATTGAAGAACAACAAGAGGATTTTTGGGTTTGATAGGTTACTACCGCATGTTTGTTCGACACTATGGAAGAATGACATCACCTTTAACGAAACTAACTAAGAAGGATGCAATTTCATGGACTCCAGAGGAAGCTAAAGCTTTTGAACAACTTAAAGAGGCAATTTGCAAAGATCCTATCTTGACCACTCCAGACTTCACAAAAAACTTTATTGGGGAATGTGATGCCTCGAGAAATGGAATTGTTGTTGTCCTAATGCAAGAAGGAAGGCCCCTGGATTTTGAAAGTTGACCACTCAAGGGAAATGACTTACCCAAACCCATTTATGATAAGGAAATGATGGAAATACTACATGCATTGAAGAAATGACATCCTTACCTAATAGGTAGGCACTTCAAGTTCAAAACAGATCATGATAGTCTTAAATACTTCTTGGAACAAAGACTATCTTTAGAAGAACAACAAAAATGGGTAACCAAGATATTGGGTTATGATTTTGAAATCGTCTATAAAAAAGGGAAGAAAAATGTTGTGGCAGATCCACTCTTAAGGAAGTATGGACATGTTGAGGCCTTTGTCTGTGCTATCTCGATCATCCAACCTGATTGGATAATAAAAGCAAGGGATGAATGGAAGAATGATGAAAAAGTGTGGACTCTCATTCAAAGGTTGCAGCAGGATTCCAGTACATCAGATACATTTACATGGAAAAATGATTCACTATGGTACAAATATCACTTAGATTTATGTAAGAAATCCCAACTCAAACAAAAGGTACTATTGTAATTGCACACCTCTCCAGTAGGAGGGCACTCAGGATTTTTAAAAACCTACCACAGGGTCAAGAAGGAATTTTTTTGGGATGGCCTTAAAATTGATATTCAAAGGTTTGTGGCAGAATGTTTAGTTTTCCAACAAAATAAGGTGGAAACAATTAAGACCCCAGGTCTTTTACAACCATTAGCCATCCCAAGTCAGTGTTGGGAGGAGGTTTCCATCGATTTCATCACAGGGTTACCAAAGTCTGAAGGAAAGAGTGTCATCATGGTGACAGTTGATAGACTGATCAAGTACACACACTTTTGTGTACTCTTTCCCTTAAAAGCTAGTACAGTTTCCACCACATTCATGGAGATAGTTCAAAAGCTACATGGAAGCCCAAAGATTATTGTAAGTTACAGAGATCCCATATTCACTGGACATTTTTTGATAGAATTATTTTTTTGTTTGGGTACTCAATTGGCTCATAGCTCATCCTATCATCCTCAATCTGATGGACAAAATGAGATAGTGAACAAATGTCTGGAAGGCTACCTTCGTTGTTTCATCTCTGATAAGAAAAAATAATGGCTCAAACGGTTACCCTTGGCAGAATGGTGGTATAACACTTCCTTTCATACTGCAACAAAAATGACACCATTTATGTCACTCTATGGATACCACCCTCCTTCCATCACTATGTCCCTAAAAGAAAAATCTAAGGTTCAAGCAGTGCAAGATCACATCGAGCATCAACAACAAGTTCTCCAAATATTAAAGGACAACCTGACCATGGGACAAAGTTGTATGAAACAACAAGGAGATCAACATCATAGTGAAAGAAGTTTTGAAGTAGGGGATTGGGTGTTTTTAAGACTACAACCATACAAACAGATCTCCCTCAAGCAAGACAATAAGGATAATAAATTATCACAAAAGTAATATGGCCATTATAAGGTGTTGCAAAAGATTGGTACTATTGCATACAAATTGGGGTTGCCTGCATCTTCACGAGTACACCTAGTTTTCCATGTTTCATGCTTAAAGAAGGTTATAGGTGACAAGATCCCAGTTCAAACTATATTTCCAGAACTTGACGAGGAAGGAAAAATCATATTGGATAATGTAGCCATGACTGACACAAGAATTCGCCAGCTGAGGAATAAATCCATTTCAGAGTATCACATTAAATGGAGGAAACTACTGGTTGAATATTCCACTTGGAAAGATGAGTCTTTTATACAAAAGAATCCAAAGTTACTCAAGCATTGCAGACAACACTTGTCTCAAGGGGAGGGGCATGTTAAGCCCTAAATAGTGGCTCATTACCCCTTAATTGGGGCATATTATATTAGTAATGTTATTTTATTTATGTTGGCTTTAGTCAATTAGTTGTAATTATACCTCCTAGTCTCCTATATATACCAAGGAGACATTTTCATTTTGAATCATCTTGTAATTGTACATTTATGTGGGCATAAGGAGGTTTCCCCCTTGAAGAGGCTTATTATCCAAATTTCTCTCTTTTTCAAGGCATTGCGTACTTATTCTGATGTTTTTCTATGCTATATTGATATTTGGTTCTTAACAGATCTACTCTGAACTTTGAGATTTCTCGATCCAAAATACTTTACACCTCTATTCTCTTGGACTATTGGATTACTGAATAACTAGCAATCTGCCAACACGTGGCCTTCACACCGATGACCAGGATATGCTCTGTGCTTTGGAGCTTCTGGAGTTTTGCACACTCTTGCAACGACTCTTCATGTTCACCGTATAATCAGACTTACAGATAACTATTTATTTGCGGACATGTGTCCCCCGTCTACCAATGGTCTAGATTAAATTCAGACTCAATGACTTCGAGAAATTTATCTCCTCCACAAAACACACCCTAAAACTATCGAATTAATGAAGTTTGAAGGACTTAAAGAGTTAACACCCATGCACCTTCTCTACATCTGACGGTTGTGAAAAACTCTAGTTTCTCCTGAACATATCTCATTCGCTTAACTTGCAAAAAAAATGAATCCTTTCTCTAAGGACCTTCACTCGCTATTCTTCCTGAGCTTTGTCAATCTAAGTTATTCGAACCTTGGTGCACACCTTGTGCTACTTCTCCCGAGCTTGAGACTTAGAATAAATATCCTGAACACTCCTTGCACTTGCTCTCCTTATGACTCTCTCAACACTTCACTAAGTGTTGGCCCAGTTCATTCCTTGCATGGGTCTATCCTTCGAGAGTATTATACTAAAACACATATTTGTGCACTCCTTCCACTTACTCTACAATGTTAACTCTATCTCTTCTGAGCTATTGAGTCTGTAAAAGACTATGCCTTTACACTCCTTCCATGGCCATTGTGCACTCCTTGCATGAGGATTTCAGAAGATAAACAATTGAAACATATAGAACATCAAAGGTTGATTCATTCAACCATGAAATACACACACATGTATATAAACACAGAAAATAGATAACATAACATTACCCAAATAACTCAGAGATAAGAAAACTCAGACATGCGAAGTAAATATCCTCTATTATATTCCTTTAGGAAAAAATTTACAAGATTTCCCATAGCTCTCAACTTCTCTCTTTCTCCATAGTAATCACAATGATCTCAACAAAAAATACAATAATATTCTACAACCTCTTTTCGGCATAGATTACATACATTTATACATGGAGGGGCTTCTCAAGCCTTCCTTCTGACTACTCTAGTTAGTTCATGTCATAATTAAACCATTCTACAACTAATCTTATTACAAATAAATGAGCATTTATAATATAGATATGAGTCGATGCTCCAAATCTGTACAACCCTTTGGGAATTAAAGAAACTACAATCTACTGGATTGTTTACAATGGTGCATGCCTCAAAATCTTACTGGCCTTTAATTACAATATTTTCAAAACATTAAAGTGACACAATCTCCTTGGAATCCAAAACCAATTTGAATGCATGTGTTGGATCTTGATTTGTCCTTCACTTGGCCTCATTGAATTTTTATGGTGATGCTCCTCCATTAAGAAGATTAGGAACTGGAACTTTCACAAGATCTCAATATAGGATAGACTACTCCAACAATATCTTGTCATGCATTAGATGACAACGGTACTTCACAAACCCTCAATATACAAGGAAACATAAAAAAAGGGTAACATTATTGACTGATTCTGTTATAACTCATAATTTCATCAATTACAAAGTAGGAAAATATCTCAATTAATTTGTATATCCTGAACCAAAATTTGAGGTAATGGTTGCAGAAGGAGGTATCATAAATTGTCGAATGAAATGCCATACTATTCATCTCAACATGGGAGAGTATTTTTTGGATAGCCCAATGATTTGCATCCAAATGTGTGGTGTCTATGTTGTATTAGGGGTCCAATGGATACAATCATTGAAAAAAATGGCCCTTAATTTTCAATATCTTTGCATGCGAGTTTCCTCAAATGTAAAGGAAATTGATCTTATAGGTATCCAAGGGAAATCGTTTAAAGTCATAGACAAAATTACTAAAAAAGGGACACCAGGTTGTAATTGCATAATTTTTCTTAGTTGATGTTCAAACATATATATCCTCTACTCCATTATATATCCAAATAGTTATCAACAATGATTCCAAGATATTTGGTGAAATGTCTATGGATCTTCCACCCGCTCAAGATCATGACCATGAAATTCATTTGCAACCAAGAAGTGTACCACTTAACATTAGGTATTATAGGTATACATATTCACATAATAGTGAGATTGAACACATAATAGGTTTTATGCTGTAATCATTCAATGTATCTAAATTTATTTCTGTTCATCGGTGGTGTTGGTTACAAAATATGATGGTTCATGACGTATTTTTCCAGATTATAGACAACTCAAAAAAATGACCATCAAAGATAAGCTTCCTATTCCCGTCATGGATAAATTATTAGATACGTTGCATGGAGAAAAAATATTTACTAAGATGGATCTTCATTCAGGATATCATCAAATTAGAATGAGGTAGGACTTACTAATGCATATTTAACATTTAAAATATTGATGAATTCTATTTTCAATCCCTTCCATAGAAAATTTGTGTTAGTATTTTTTTATGACACATTAGTCTACAACGAATCTTTGGAAGAGCATGTAGAAGATATTGACAAAGTTTTACATCTATTGAAAGATAATTTTTTTTATGAAAATCCTTCCTAGTGTGCCTTTAGGGTTCAAGAAGTGGAATATTTAGGTCATATTGTATCTCGTGTAAGTGTAAAAGTGGACCCTAGAAAAATTAAATCTATGAGGGAATGACCAACTCCCAAAACCTTAAAGAAACTTAGGGAATTCTTAGGATTAATGGGATGTTACTGCAAGTTTTTCAAGAACTATGGTCAGAGAGAAGCACCTCTAACAACATTACTAAATAAGGAAGCTTTTTCTTGGACCGAAGATCCAAACAAATATTTTCAAAAAATTAAGGAGGCTATGCATACAATTGTTATTCTAGCCACACTTGACTTTACAAAAAAAAATATTGTGGAGTGTGATGCCTCGAGCTATGGAAATGGTGTAGTTTTAATGCAATAAGGAATGCCCATTTCCATTAAAATAATCCAACTTAAAGGAAAAAACTTAGTCAAACCCATTTATGAAAACTAAATTTTATCCATACTACATGTTGTTCATAAATGATGCCCTTACCTAATAGGAAAAGACTTCAAACTAAAAATAGATCATGATATTTTGAAGTACTTATTGTACCAATGATTATCTTCATAAGAGAAATACAAATTTAGGTTTTAAATATGTTGGTTTATGACTTTGAAATTATCTACAAAAAATGAAAAAATAAGGTTGCGGCAGATTGATGCAACACACTGACCTACAACAATTCTAACACCTATAGACCTATGTTCTTTTTTTAGAATGCACTACGGAACTCGTGTTTGAACATGAAACAAATAATTTATTTACTTTTATTAAGACTGAAGTAGAATCATTTAATTACAACTACAAGAACTCAAATAGACTATGAATCCTTTCCTTTATTGTTTATTACAGAATGCCTCTCATTACAATGTAATCAGGAAATACATCTTTCCTAGACAAACTAGAATTGATTTACAATGTTTTTATTTTTCATATTACACCTCCTTTTCTCAATCTCATTCTCTATGGTGATCTTAGTCACTTCAGTTGAACCTGAGTGAAAAATTCCTTTCTTCTATATCAAATGAACCCCCCCTTGACATATTTCTTCTTCATTTTTTTATGTTGTTCCTGTCTATTGATATTCTTCCCCTTCCACTACGAAGATGAATAATCATGATTGTTTGTTTCCCAATTGTTTCCCAATTCATTTTTTTTCCCCTTCCTTCACCAATGATTTCCACTTGGCACTTAATATTCATGAACCACATGGATTTAATTGGGAATCATAATGTTGAATAACAACATAAAAATACTAGCATAATTCCTATAGAGTGGGGTTGCAACATAAAAGTTACAACGAGTTGCAATACAAATATTGTAGCATGGAGTTGCAACATAAGAGTTATAATGAGTTACAATAGAAATAATGTAAGGTAGAGTTGCAACATTGTCAATTATAATGAGTAACAACATGAGCTGTAGAGTAAAGTTGCAACCATCCTTATTCGTCCTAACTAACTTGTACAAAATTGAATTATTTTTTAGGGGTGATGTGGATTTACCAGAACCAAAGATGCTCCTACATCAGACACCCTTGGTAAGAAACACATGAGCTCCCAAATCATGTGTTTTTTCCTCCATAAGATGAAGATTTTTGTAGGTTCATTATTTATTCTTAGGAAACCCACAATCCATCCTTAGATCCTCTATTTTTCCATTTGACTAAATATTCCAGATATTCCTTGTTGCGAGTTTTTCCACCAATCCTTGTGGCCAAAATTTCTTCCACTTCCTCAACTTGTGTGACTCGTATTTCTTCCCATTGATGTGAAGTACTTTCATAATGAACATTTTCTCCTTCATGAAACTCATAGAAATCAACAACATTGAATCTTGGATATATATCGAGCTTGTCCGAAAGTTCCAACTGATAAGAATTATCTGAAATTTTCTTCAAGATTCTACAAAGTCATATTTATTTATACTTAAGTTTGTTAAAGGTAACTCTGGAAATCATTCCTTTCTCAAGTGAGCCATCACTAACTCACATTATTTAAATATTTTATTTTTTCTCTATAGGTTTGTCCTTTGTTTATACTTGTTATTGTTTTCCTGTAGTTTCTGCTCCACCTGCTCATGCAATTTCTGCATAATGTCTACAAAATCACTTGCATCAACACTCATTTTATCTACTAGATTCAGTAAATAAACAAAATATACCACCCCTTTAGGTGAACTTTCATAAACAATTTGAAATGGGATCTTCCCTATAGATCTGTTCACTCAATCGTTGTAAGAGAATTCAACTTGTGCCAAAACTAAATCCCACTAACTAGGATTTTCACCACTCCATCTTCTCAATAAGTTTCCTAAACTTTGATTCACCACCTCAGTCTGTCCATTTGTCTCGGGATGACAAAACTATATAGAAACTTAGAACCCAACCTTTTCCAAAGTTTCCTCCAAAAGTGACCAAGAAATATTGTTTCTTTGTCTGAAGTAATACTCCTTGGTAGGCCATGTAACCTTACAAATTCTATGAAAAATAAGGCAACCACTTCACTAGAATCACTTGTCTTCTTACATGCGACAAAATGTGCCATTTTTGAAAACTGATCTACTACTACCATCACATAATCATACTTTCTTCATGTCATAGGTAGTTCCAAAATAAAATCCATTCTTACATCTTCCCACAGTATTTTAGCTACTAACAATGGAGTGTAAAGTCTTGTATCATAACTTCTACCTTTATCTAATTGACAAACTCTACAACACTCAACAATGTTTTTGACATATTTTTTTATGTTGGGATAAAAGTACCATGCTTTCACCAACGATGTGGTGTTTTATATTCCCTAATGTCCTCCTAAAATGCCATTATGTAACTCTCTAATAAGGTTCAACCGTAATGAATTTTTTGGAATACACAACTACTGGTTCTGAAACAAGAATCCTTCTTGAATGAGGTAATCCAAGAATGATGTTCAATCCACACTCCATGGTGCTTTGCATGCTTTCCAAGCATCTGCAAAATTTGTATCATCTTCAAACAACCCTTTCACACATTCCAAACTTACCACTGCAACTGACATGGTGTTTAGAAATATTGAAATACCTTATTGAAATATGGAAGTGCAAATATTAGTTGTTTTTCACCCTTTTCTTTAAATATTCAAATGATTTTTTTTTGTTGTTGTCCATTGAAATGTTCCTTTCTTCATGCGTTTAGTAAGAGGCACACAAATCTGACTGAAATTTCTAATTAACTTCTTATACAAATTCGCCAGACCATGGAAACCATGCATGTCAAAAGTGCATTTAGATTTCTACCAATCCAAAATTGCTTTTACCTTCTCAAGATTCATCTTTAAACCTTCTTTGGATACAACAAAACCAAAGTATAGAAGTTATTTTTGTAGAAATGTACACTTCTTTACATTTATCTACAATTCCTCCTCTTTCAATTGTTGTAACAACTTCACGTGCTCCAAATGTTCCTCTTTGCTCCTGCTAAAAAATAGAATGTCATCTAAGTATATGAAAAAAAATATTCCCAAAAATGGTTTCAAAACTTCGTTCATCAACCTCACGAACATGCTAGGTGCATTATCTAAATATAATGACATAACTAACCACTCAAACAACCCATATTTTGTCTTGAATGTTGTCTTCCATTCATCATCTTCCCTTATTCGAATTTGATGATAACCACTCTTCAAATCAATCTTTGTGAAGTAAAAAGGCCCACTTGAATAGTCCATGAGATCATCCATTATCGGTAAAGGAAACCTGTACTTAATGATAATTTTATTAACATCCCACGAATCTCTACACCATTCTTTTTCGGTGTCAAAACTATTGGTATTGCATAAGGACTCAAACTTTCCTGAATTAATCCTTTATCAATTAAATGCTATACCTACCTATATACCTCTTCACTCTCTACTAGAGTCATTTTATAAGGTTTTTTATTTGGAAAAATTGATCTTGGTATTAGTTCGATCCGTTGTGCTACACTTCTCAATGGAGGTAATCCTATCGGTAAATCATTCGCTACAATTTCCTTAATTCTTTCAACAATTGTAGAATATTAGCTAATATAAAATCCATTTTATCCATTTCTTGATTCCTTTTTGGCACTATATCCAAACAAAAACGACTATTTTTCTTCCCTCTTAGAAACTCTTTACTAGAACATAACATGATTCGGCTATTACTACCATGCATATTATTGTTGTTATTTTCGTTTATAACTTCGTTGTTATTGATGTTCATGACCTTGTTGTTACTATTGTCCATATTATTTTCTAACATTGGTACAAACTTATAACGTTTTCCATCCTTTACAAATTCATATGAATTCTCTCTGCCATTATTGAATACCTTTATGTCAAACATCCACGGTCTCTCAAGCAATTCATGACATGCATCCATCTCTATCACATCGCATAAAAATTGCTTGTTGAAACTTCTAATATGGAAACTCAATAAACATTTTTCAATCACAGTCACTTCTTGTCCCTTTTTCAACCATGAAACTCAGTACAGATTAGGATTTGGAATACTTTTCGAATTCATTTTTAACATTATACCAAATTTTATGTACTCCTTACATCTATGACAAGTTGACAACACTTATCATGAATTTTATATTTAGTTTTGAACACTCTCTTTATCTGTTCAGGTTCTTCTACTTCTTTTGTCTCAGGCTTGAGTAATACTTTTCTCAACATCAGGTTTTCTCCTTGTTCTTGTTGAAGTACTTCCACATTCCCACTAGTGTCTGCTGTATCATCCTTTCTGGTGACTTGCATCCTAGCTTCATTTCTTCTTGTTTCATTCTTCCCATTTCGACATTTTGATTCTTTGTGACTCTCTACTCCACAATTATAACATGTAATTACATACTTACTGTGGCCAAAACCTATGCCTTTTCCAATGCTTCTTCCTCCTCTTGTATTTTGACTAATGGTCGCCTCATCCTCCTTCTCATTTTATTTAGTAGCACACACTCTACCTCTTCCTCTAGTTCCTTTTCGCTAAAATGTTTGTCATAATCTTATGTAAATATTTCCTTCCACTTTCAAAGCAACCTGGTAGGCATCGTCTACACTTCGAAAGTAATGTGTACTCATACAATAGTAAATCATGTATTTAAATCCATTCATGTATGTTTCCACTCTCTAATACTTTGGCTCATTTATCCCTGACATGAGTGACACCTTGAAGAATTATTCCACATATTCAAACACATATGTCTCTTTCTTCCTGAGATTCTATACTTGTTTACAGAAGTTTTGTTGGTAGTCAACATGTAAAAGCTTCTCTTTTATTTTACTAACCATATTCTTCCAAGTTTTAATCTTCTCTAATATATTATCTACTCTGTCTTTCTGCACTAAATCCCACCAAAGTGCAACATGTCCTTTCAACTTCGAAATGGAAAAACGAACATGATTTGGATCTTGAACATTCTCATACTTGAAGTATCGTTTGAGCTCTCTTATCAAATATATAAGAGTTTCATCCTTCATATTACCATCATAGAACAAAAATTCAACCCTCGTGATACCTTTGTTACGCAAGAAGGATATCAAATGCACTCTTAGGTATCCTTCCTCAAAATTTGGTTCAACTTAAATATCTTCTTCATAATTAGAATCTAACTCAGCTTCTTTGTTTCATCTATTTTCCAACTCTTTTATTCTCCTTCTTAATTCTTTAAGTTCCCTATTCCTTTCACCTCCTGGTGATGCTCCTGCACTTCGTGGTGGAATCCTTACGAGTTGTCTTGTAACTATAAATCAGAGCAACATTAACATGCCTTACTTCTGAGGATTGTACTCCGACAACTCAGGAATCTGGTCTTACTATGATACCACTTGATGCAACACATTGACCTGCAACAATTTTAACACCTAGAGAACTATACTATGCTTTTAGAATGCACAAAGGAACTCATGTTTGAACACACAACAAATAATTAATTTACAGATATTAACTAAAGTAGAATAATTTAATTACAATCACAAGAACAAAAACAAGCTGTGAATCCTTTCCTTTATTATTTATTGTATAATTCCTCTCATTACAATTTAATCGATAAATACATCTTTCCTTGCCAGACTATAATTTATTTATAGTGTATTTCTTCTACATATTACACCACCTTTTCTAGATCTCCTTCTCTGTGACGATCTCAATCACTTCAATTGAACCTGAGAGAAACTTTCTCTTCTTCTAGATTGAATGAACCCCCCCCATTGGTGTCTTTCTTCTTCATTTTTTGTGTTTTTCTTGTCTTTCAATTTGCATCTCCTTGCATTAGGAATATGAATAGTCATGACTATTTTCTACCCAACCGTTTCCCAATTCGATTTCATTTCCTCTTCCTTCACCAATGATTTCCACTTGGCACTTAATCATCACGATCTACATGTAGTGAATTGGGAATCATAACATTGAGTAACAACATAAATATTCTAGAATAAGTCTTATAGCATGGAGTTGTAACATAAAAGTTACAATGAGTTGCAAAAAAAATCTTGTAGCGTGGAGTTGTAACATAAGACTTAGAGTGAGTTGCATCACAAAACCTGTAGTGCGGAGTTACATCATTATCAATTATAACAAGGAGTAACAACATGAGTTGTATATTAGAGTTGGAACCATCCTTATTCATCCTAAAACAACTTGTACATAATTGAAATTTTTTTGGGTGATATGAATTTCCCAGAACCAAAGATGTTCATGTATCATATATGCCATTTCAAATAAATAAGAAGAAAGAAAAGGTTCACTATGTTCTATCTCTATTATGTAATTTGATTGGTTGGAATAAGAAAGGATATAATGGAAGCAACATCAACAGCGATGTAATATCATTCAACAATTACACGAGGGCCCCACTTAAGTAGATCATTTTGTATGGAGGAATAATTTTCTATGGCATTACGATCCCCCATATTTATTTAATAATTCCTAACTCAAACAAAAGTTCATTTTGTAATTTCACACTTCTCCTATAGGTGGACATTCAATATTCTTGAAGATATACCACAGGATCAAGAAGGATTTTTTCGAGGAAGTTCTTAAAATTGATGTTCAAAATTTTGTGTCTTAATGTTTAGTTTGTCCATAGAATAAGGGAGAGAAAATCAAGAAACCAGGTCTCCTAAAACCATTAAATATACCAAGTCAATGTTGGGAAGAAGTTTCAATGGATTTTATAATAGGCTTACCCAAATATGAAGGAAAGATTGTCATCATGGTAGTAGTGGATCGAATAACAAAGCATGCCCATTATTTCTCTCTTTCTCATACAATACCCGCAACATTCATGGAAATTTTTCAAAATATACAAGGAGTCCCCAAGATTATTGTAAGTGACAGTCATCCAATATTCACTGGAAATTTTTGGACTGAATGATTTTCTTGTTTGGGTACTCAATTGACTCACGGCTAGTCTTACCACCCTCAATCAGATGGCCAAAAAACCGAGATTGTGAATAAATTTCTAGAAGGAAATGTTTTTTTCTATTCATCCAATAAATAGACACAATGGGTCAATTATTTTCCCTTGGTTAAATGGTGGTACAATACATCCTTCCATACTTCATAAAAAATGTCCCCATTTCTAGCAATTTATGGATATCATCCTCCATCCATTACATCACCCTTGAAAGGGAATACAAATTTTCAAGTAGTGGATGAACACATAGGGAACCAACAAGAGGTTCTCAAAGTAATTAAGGACAACTTGGTTTTAGCTCAAAATAGGATGAAACAACAAGAATACCAATATCATAGTGAAAGGGAATTTGATGTGGGATATTGGTTATTTTTGAGGCTACAACCATATAAACAGATGTACCTCAAGAAATAAAAGAAGTACAATAAATTAACAAGAAAATATTATGTTCCATATAAGGTTTTGCAAAGGATTGGAAGTATGGATAAAAAAATAGATTTTCCTCCATCTTCACGTGTACATCTAGTTTTCCATGTTTCTTGCTTAAAGAAGGTAATCAACAACAAGGTCCTAGTCCAAACTATTTTACTAGAGATTAACGAAGAAGGGAAAATCATACTACAACCATAAATAATCCTTGAAACAAGGATTAATAAGTTGAGAAATCAAGAAATTACGAAGAACGTCATCAAATGGAAGAGCCTGCAGTGGGACAAGAAACATGGGAAGATGAGTTTTTCATCCAAAAATACTTGCAGTTAGTCAAGTGTTAACAACAAAATTTCTTTGAAGGGGAGGGGAATGTTAAGACCTAAACAAAGCCCCATGTTATGTGTAAAATACTTATTAAGCCATAGATATTGAATTATTACATTTATATTGTTATTATTGTATGTCCACTAGAATCTCTCATTATACCCTTTCAATATGATTGTATCCTTTGTGTCCTATATGTATACCAAGGAGACCTGGTCGTATTAACATCTTATATCATCTCATATTGAATTATGAACTAGATATACTATAAAAGGAGGTTTCCACCTCGAATTGGATTCTATCCATTTACTTCTAATAATTTTTAAGGTGCGTATACAAAATCCCAATTCCATAAATCTGCATTTATGGAAGCCAACATCCATAAATGCGTAGTTACGGAAGTCGACTTCTCTATATGTGCATATATGGAAGATGACCATATATGGTATCCACTTCCATGCATGTGCATATATAGAAGCATGCATATACAAAATCCATATATAGAAGCATGCATATACATAATCCAACTTCCATAAATGCGCATATACGGAAGTCGTCTTCCGTAAATGCACATTTTTGCAGAACACAACTTCTGTAAATGTAGATTTACGAAAGGTGAATTCCATAAATGCTCATTTACGAAAGTTGGCCACTTTGGTAAATGCACATTTATGGAAGTTAAATTATGTATATGCACATATATGTAAGCGCGCATATATAGAATATGATTTCCATAAATGTGCATTTATGGACGTTGACTTCCATATATACACATATAAGAAAGTTGATCGCTTCCATAGATGCACATTTAATGAAGCTGACCACTTTCCTATATGCGTATATATGGAAGCCAACATCTGTAAATTGGCATATATGGAATCCACTTCCATAAATGTTCATTTATGGAGGTTAGCCAACGTCTGTATATGCACATTTAAGGAGGACATCTTCCCTAAATGCGCATATACAAAATCCAACTTCCACAAATACGAATTTATGGAAGTGGGGCCACTTCTGTAAATGCACATTTATGGAAGTTGAATTTTGTATATACGCATATATGGAAATGTGCATATACGGAAGTCGAATTCAATAAAGGTGCATTTATAGATGAAAAATTTCATATATGAGAATTTATGAAGGTTGGAAAAATTCTCTATATGCACATTTGTGGAGGTTGGCATCTTTATATGCACACTTCCATACATGCACATTTATGGACTATGGGTTTTGTATATGCACATTTACAGAAGTTGACCACTTCTGTAAATGTGCATTTAAGGAATTTGACCACTTCCAAATATGCACATGTATGGAAGCCCAATTCCATATTTATACACAGTGGATATTTGTTTCATGAACCCCTGAAACCCGACTAACAACAATGTCATCTAGTAAGACTTTACAATCATAGTGAGATGGCTCACTATGATTCCCATCAATTGTTCAGTGAAGAGGTATAATATTTGTTAGAAGAACTTGGGGAACAATGTGTTTCTTTCATTGGTGATAATGTATTGAAGGACGTGGCCCATGGGGGGATGGGGTGATTCCCAACATCTCTCCCATAACCTTCCTAACTCCTTAATTAAATATTTTTTTTAATAATATTCTTGTATACTTTTTAAATTTAATTCAATTTTAATTTTTTTGTTTTTTTTTCCAAAGAAAAAACGTAATTCTATTCATCTGAAGAGAACCGAATTAAATGTTTTAGGTTCTTTAAGCACCTGCCCAAAAATGGGAAACAAAGATCAGAAAATAAAATCTGGAAAAGGCCAATAAGATGGTTGATAAGACACATAAAAGTATACCACATAAGGAGTTGGGAACAACCTTGAAAGGAGAAATATATGTCCAGAGAACCACCCGAAATTCCACCACAGAGAAGCATGATTGAAGAGAATTCCCAAGAAAAAAACCTTGGTGACTAGATGGACCAGGTCAGAGTGATATTAAGCTCCCAAACGAACTAGACATACATCAAACCATGAACAAACCAACACTGGTGACTAGATGGACCAGGTCAAAGCAGTATGAATCTCCCCCATCATTTGAGAATACATCAAACCTTGAACATACTAGCACAACCAGAGAGAGGAAATGTATCATGGTGTGAGAAAACCCCCCCAAAAACAACATGTCAAGAGTGAGAACCAAGATGAACCCCTAAGTAAACCCAGATGTAGGACAAACCATATTAGAGAGGCATGCATATCTCTCTAAAAAAAGAGAGGATCCAAAACTCCAAACCCCAGCTACAAAAGATTTGAAACTCGACACCTAGAAATTTTTAACCAAATCCACAGAGCAGACGGTATGCATCTTACCTTGAACAATCCTAAAAATTTAGAGGGAGAACAAACAATGCATCAAGAAAACACGCCAAAGAAGAGGCTACCAACAAAAAAACCGATAGCAAAATATGGTTGTCGAGTTGAAGATCCACATGGTAAAAGATTTCTAGCAACCCCAAATCAACACAAGACATGTTGATCTATGAAAGCACCAGATCTAAAATGAGAAACTCTCCACACCCATCTCAAACCACTGAAACGGGGA
Organism: Picea engelmannii; assembly: GCA_009831015.1. Taxonomy (NCBI): domain Eukaryota; kingdom Viridiplantae; phylum Streptophyta; class Pinopsida; order Pinales; family Pinaceae; genus Picea; species Picea engelmannii. The sequence goes on along the minus strand of ML803345.1, from coordinate 457,260 downwards.
CCGTGAAGGAAAAAAAAAACTCCACATCTCACAAACTGTGGTGGGAATCTGCAACTGAAAAAATAAGAAGAAAAACCGTGGAAAAAAGATGCGCAACAACTACCGAAGATAAATGGGAAAAAAACCGCAGTGATGAAGGTAGAAAGGATCACCAGATCAAAACGCTCTGAGATATATCAACATACGGAGCCACCTAACAACATCAACAACGAGCAAGAAAGGCCACTGAGAGCCAAAAACGAAGAAAGCGAAACCTGAAGAGAGAGGGGCTATGGGTGGGAAAACTCTAGCCACAAACCCCCGTCAAGTGTTTTTAAATTTTAATTATGTAGTTTATATTTGTTTTAATTTTTAATTTTTTAAAATTTTGTTTTTAATTCCAATTAATTTTGTTATGGTTTTTAGTTTTAAATTGTTTTAAATTTTTGTTAAATTTATTTTGGTTTTAATTAGAAATTGCTTTTATAATTAGAAATTGCTTTTAAGATATATATGTTCTTATCTTTATTTTTTATTTTAGGTTTTAAAGTTTTAGATTAGGTAATTTTAATATTTTTTTGAATTTTTTTGTTATTTTAGATTTTTTTTTATAATATTTTTTTAGAATTTTGGAGTTTCTTTTTTCTTTTTTCTTTTTTTTTTTACATTCCAAGGATTTTTTTATTATTCTTTTTTATAAAATAATATTCTTTTTAAATTATTGTTT
>ML803345.1:433832-456332 GCA_009831015.1 Picea engelmannii | reverse complement strand
TATTTTTTTCAATGCGTTATTTTATTAATTAAAAAAATGTGAATATTGTATCCTTTCTATTTATTAATTTTGTAATGTAAACTTAAAACAAAAAGGTTAGTAAATAAATTTTAAAGTGACCATTTAGGCCACATTTTAAGTTAGGTTGTAATGAGCTATAATTTTAATGTTTAGAAACATAACTTTTTTCATTAGGTAGTTCGTCACTTTTTTATTTAGGTGTTGATTTTAAGGTTTTTCTAAGAGACTATTTGAGTTTTTAAGGCCATGTTCCAAAATATTGTAATTTTAACCCATGTTAGAAAAAATGGTGGTATCAGTACAACCACTTTTGGATTCAATAGTTGATTTTCATTTTTTTTATGAAAAAATATGGGTTTTAAGGGATATAGTTCTTGTTTTGAGGTCACAGTTATCGTTAATTCAATAACTTTGTTCTTTACTCTGGCCTTGTTTTTACAATCTTGAATTATAACCTAACCCTAATCTCCAAGGTGATTAACGATTGAGATTACTTCTCACCATACTCGAGATCAATGGCTTAGTTTAAATGCTAATTTTTAGCATTTCCTTAAATAAATAAATTAATTCAAATAATTAATTAACAAAATCAATTTACTTTATTAAGTCCTTTAACTGAAGAAAATTGAAGGATATAAGGATTTGGACGATTTCCACACGTCTAGACTCACAATACTATGTGGATATACATGTCTGATGCTACCACTAACATCAACACTCCCTCTTGGCGAGGGAGGCATTCTGCATCATTCTAAGTTTGTCTATGAAGAACATAAACTTCCCTTTTACCAAGGGTTTGGTCAATGTAACACACCCACGATGGGGCATAATTTTTTTTTCTTTTCTTAAGGGACAGATTATCCATCCATGGTTTCTAACTTGGAAAGTTGGGGAGCTAGTCTGACCTCTCAGTCAAGGATCTCTGATTCTAGAGCCAAACGATTCTATGAGACCTTGATGGTCTCATTTAAATGCAGAACCTTTCGACTTCCAGGTGCAGGTCTAATGGTACTTGCGACCTTACCGTTTTACTCTTGCTAACTATCTGAGTTTGGGAGATAACCCCTTTTATGATAAGCCCATCCCTTGATATGACCCTGCGCGATGGTCTTACGTAACCATGCAATTGCGGGAACGACCAACGGTGGTTTGAAACCAAACTACTTTTCGCCCCACAATTCACCCTGAGTCTCCACGTGTCCTTTCTCCAAAACCGTGGTCTAGATTGTGGCCTGCCCTCAAATTTTAAATTTCACGCACATTCGGTCCCCACAATGCAATGGGACCATCGATCTCAGGACCTTTACGGTGCTTCTAAATTGACAGCTTAGATATATCCTTTCTTAATCTACGGATCAGATCTATGATTTCTAAATCAACGGCTGTGATTTATTTCGTGATTCAGGTTTCGGGAGTTTCAACTCTCAACTTTTGCTTCCTCCATCAGTAGATATCTTCCAGAGTGGAAGATTTGCTGAAACTTGTCCTCAACGAACGAATGATTTTGATTAACTTTAACTCTCCGGCCTTTGGGAGTTCTTGCTCATTCATTCACCCCTTTCTCCTGGAGTGCTCCATACTCGGATTTGTATATTAGATGCCACGCGTATACTCTGATCAACAGTCTATATCCGCTCTCCACAATCAGACGTCTTTGGAATGAATCCTTCCAGAATTTTGAGTCTTCTGACACCTGTTCTCTCCAAATAAATGTCCCTGGTCCTCTTTGGGACTTTGACACTTTTCAACCAAGACCAGATCAATGGTCCTTCGACCTCCTCCTTGATCAACGGTCAAGATATCCTTTGGGACTTCAGCACTTTCACCCTCTGCTTTCCTCTAGAGTGCTATGTACCCGGAGTTCTAGATCTTGCACCATGCTTCAACTTTCAAATCAATGATTGTCGTCTTCTTCAGGACTTCGGCCTTCAACGATTTCAAATCTCAGTTTCTCCATGCTTTGCTTCTCCCAGAGCATTTTATCTAGAGTTTGCGATCTGATGACATATGTCCTCTCACAGATTAACGACTCCCGACTACTTCGGCTATTTGGGGTTCGACGATTTCAAACTTTACTCCTTTGTTTTCTCCTGGAGTACTTTCACCCGAAGTTCACGATCTTTTGCCATGTACCCTCTACATCTGATGGTGCAGATTCTCTTCGGTTCATCATCTCGTTGGGCTTCAGGAGTTTCAGTCTCCTATGCAATCATTTCTCCTAGAGTGTTTTCACCCAAACTTCATGGATTTCCTCCATGTGTCCCTCTACAATGGACGATTGTGATATTCTTCAGCCTTCAAGAGTTTCTCAAACTCCTCACTTGGAAACCTCTAAAGTAGTTTTCCCCGAAGTCTACGATCTATCGACACGTATCTCTTTCTGACTGACGGACAGGATCTAGTTTGGGTCTTTACACATAATCCATAGAATTATGACACTTGTCCTTTGTATCCAATGACTGGCATTTATTTCAGATGATTTACTTTGGACGATCCGATGGTTGACGTTTATTTCGGGTCTTTACCTGTATTTGTCAAACCTAAACTTTCTCATTCATTCGAAGTGTGAGGATTTCTACTGTGTGTCCCTCTAAATCAAACGGTTGAATTCACTTCGGATTTATGAAGTTCAAAAATATTAACTTTCCACCTTTTCTCCCTCATGAACCTCACAATCTGTCACCATGCATCTCTCTAGATCTGACGATCCATATTCACTACGAACTTCAGGTTTTGGGAGTTTCAAATCTTAACTGAAACCTTCGAAGTGATTTTTCCCAGAGCCTCAAATTTGTTGACATGTACCTCACCTAACGACCAATGGACAGGATTTACTTTGTTGATTTAAATCTCCCCTTGACCACAAGCTCTCGCTCAGGGGTTGTGGATCTTGCGCCACCTGTCCCTCTTGGCGATGAACGATCCTCATTCTCTTCGGGACTTCAAGACTTTTGCCAGTCAATCCTCCTGTGCACACAAAGGTTAGAACTCGTGAAATTTACCTTAGATTGGACGTATATCATTCCCTTTCACTTAGATCCGATGGTTAGGATATGTTCCCTTCTCAACGCTTCTCCTCTACTTCCTTGGATGCCAATCTAATAGTCCAGGCTTCTCCCCACAACCAATCTAATGACTGTTGTCACTCCTCCTCTTGAGCTTTTAACTTTTTCTGACTTGGAATATTTTTGTAGATTTTAAAAGGAATCAACCTTTGTTCCTTCTGTGAGCCTGACTATGTTGGGTCTCACCTTTTATCTTGAAAACGTTATCTCTTCTGAACTTTTTGATTCTTTCAGACCGATGATACCGAACGACTTCATCACTCCGTGAATTTCCTAAGGGTCTCACAACCATCCATATCGCAACTATTCAAGGTTCGATGGTCATGATGCGACCAATACCGAGGTGTCCATCGATCTAAGGTTCACAATAATTGTGGGGTCCCGATGTGCGTTCTCTTTATCAGAGAGATCAACCTCCAAAATCTAGAAAGTACTTTCCCAACCTGGTCTAACCGAAGTCAATGATCTTCCATCCCGATGGGATCAACGATGTTAGTGAACTACCATGTCCTCTACTTTCACCTTCGTGCTCCGAAATGATTCCCCACCCTCGATATATATTCATAGATCGATGGTTCACAGGTATTTCAGGGTCCAACCTCCGCAATTTGGGAAGTGCTCATCGACTCTAGTCTAATATTAGTTCTTGATATTCCAAACAAGGGGACCTTCCATTTTGATACTTCAACGTCATTTTTATTCCTGATCTTTGTTAGCTCTGAAAGTCTTAAGAGCTTTGTTCTCTCTCTCTTGAACTTAAGTCTTGGAAGAATCCTTCCGCCCACCCCTTACACTCATTCCTCAACTCTAGAACTTAAGGGATTCTCGCTCTATTCCTACCTCGTAGAGAGCCTATGCATACGTGCACTATCTATGATAATATTTAACAGAATCCCTCCTCTAAGGGACTTCAAGGAACTAGGAGGGTCAACATGCGTACGTGAAACTTTGCCCAAGATCGACGAACTCACAGTTCGTGGATATAACTTAAGCCACCACAGAGCACAATATTTACGAATACAAAACATGGAATATCGTACTTTCTTAAATACATAATCTAAACAATAATAAAGATATATAGGATAATCATTAAGAAAACATACACATCCCTAGGTCATTCACAATATATCCCATTTTATTTCATAATTACAGCTCAATTTCAAAGGGTATGAGAATACTTATATATTACAAGTTACATCCAACTAACTGATTGTGGGTGTGTTCCTTTCCACCCAACCATAGGCTAAAAGGCATTAATTATTAGCACTCTGTCCACCCCTGTGCCAAGCCATGATATCACAAGGGAATTTACACCATCCCTTAGAGAAAACTCTCTATGTCACGGGGAGATTGCAAGGTTTATCATATGCTTCCTCAACATCACGCTCGTGTTCGGTCCTTCAATTCATGTTCTATACACTCCCTTCAGGTTCGTGCATCTCCCTTATGAGATTGCACTCTTGTTTGTTTTCTCTCTTCTCTTGTTGTGTGTTTTTATGTATCTTACCTTCCCTCCTTTGGAAGGTTTTTTGACCTTTCTTGTTTCTTCTATTAGAAGGAAGATTGGGTCTGTAGGTCTCTGTGGTACCTCAAGATAACATCCTGCAGCTTGACCATGCTTCCAATCATGGGGTTGGTTGATAATTCAACCACTGGTCCTCTCATCATTAACTAATTTATTTCCTCCAGATATATCATGGCTCGTACTTCAAGGCTTCACCCCCAATAGTCAGTTATGTGCAGTTTAACAATAATACATTTCCATTGTCCACATGCCTTATCATGGTAATCCTATCTTATGATTAATTACAATATGGGGGAAACAGGGTGTTACAATTCCCTCCCCCTTAAAGGAACATTGTCCTCAATGTTCTTTCTCAAAAACACTTTCCATGCCTTTCTCATTCAGTTGTTTTAGGAATCTTGATCCTTCTTCCTCGGTCAGGTCCTTTCTCAGACCCTTAATCTTGGTCGCCTGTTTTCAATAATTCTTGGACAACAAGCACGCTAATAATAGTCATATGTGAAAACATTGCATATAAATTCCTACGAAAATTTCATAATCTTAGCACAATAATTATCTACACAATTCATGGATTTGTATCCACATGGTTGTTTTGTTATCCTGGCTCATTGTTTTTCCTTGACATACCCATTGGGTGCATGATCCCAATCAATATTTTACAAGAACTATTCATGTCTCATCTTCCTTGTGGTCACTCACCCTTCAGGCCCATGCTCAGGCATCCCCTTTTCTTCTATACAATCCCTCAGGTGATCCATCTTGCCTTGCCAAGGTTTTCTCGCATAGGAAGAACTACCCATTGTGTGCATGATCCAAATAAATAGTTTGCAAGAACTATTAAGGTCTCCTCTTCCTTGCAGTCACTCACCCTCTAGGCCTAGGCTCACTCATCCCCTTCTCTTTTATAAAATTCCTTGAGTGATCCATCTTACCTCGCTAGGGTTTTCTCGCACATAAAGAATTCCAGAGACTCTGTCGAGTCTTATAGTTGAGGCATCCCTCAGACTTGCTCTGTCGAGGCATCCCTATGGATTTTTTTGCCTCAACACAACATATTTTAGGTGATCATGACTTACCACGGGGTTCTTATGGCTCAACTATAGCCATTTTTCATGCTTTTACAGCTTGACAACCTTCTGACTAAATCAAAGTTAGGGACAAAGGTTACTCTCCTTCCCCTAGCACAAAAATAGTTAGGGACGAAGGTTACTCTCTCTCTTCCGACTCAATCATAGATAGGGATGAAGGTTACTCTCCTTCTCCTAAGTCAATCTCTATTTCTTGCAATCGGAGCATACTCTTTTTTACAGTTCTTCTTCGAACCCGAGAGCTCAATCTCTCGTCTCTAGACTCTTCGCAGATCTTTTCCTTTTACATGTATCACAAGTATAGAGAAATTCATGAGACATCATAAATTTTAAATTCAAATTTTTCTTGTAAATCTGTCACCCACAGATTTCCAAATTCCACATTTTGTTTTCACATTTGTTTCGCACAAGAAACAGATTCATAATTATGGGAGTTTCCTTCCCATATCAATTTTGTTCAACATGGAATTGGTCTTCCTTATGGCTTACAATGCTACCATATTCAAGACTCCTTTTCTTCCTACACTTTCAACTTCAATCAGCCAAACAAATTGTTAGTTTCTCATGCTCATTTATTTTTATTACACCATTATAACATCATCACAGCAAATTTCAGAATTGTGCATACTATCACTCAAATTCACTTTCTCAAAAACGAAATACCATTCATTGTAGTTTGGCTCAGTAGGAAATTGGTCTTCCTTATGGTCTTACAATACCGCCATATCCAAGACCCATTTCCTCTCTGCAATTCATTATTTACACAACCAAACAAACCGTTAGTCTCTCATGCATCCATGTATATATATATTTATATTCAAAACCATGCATACTAATAGTTCATCACATCTCTATAATCATTAAAATGTAATCCCATTCCTTGCCTATGCCTCATTTCAACATACCAAACCTTTCAAAATGTAATTCAACATTTCAAAGGATTTTAACAAACGTGCCAATATTCATGGCCACATTCATACCCAATGCACTCTTGCATTGTTTTCAATTTTGTCACACCTTACGATTGGTTCTTGGCCATGGTGTGTTGGAATTTAACCAACCTTTTCCTCATATGGCTTATTCATTTTCTTTCATTCTTACAGAAGGACCATACTACTTGTTATAGGTCGATTACGATCCCAAAATGACACACATGAAACTCACAATTTTTACATGAATGACTTTAAGACTTCCTCCTTCATTAATAATCATGGTTCCAACACTCATGGCCACCCAAATTTAGTTTTATCTAACACCTATACAATGTATGTAGAAATGTTGGAAGGTCCTCCTTCCTCAATGGGAAATCCATTGTCTATCCTTTATGCAAACATGCATTTCCTTGAAGTAATTCCATGCAAGGTGCTAACTAGAAGCACCTTCCTTTCCATAGAACCGGTCCCTATGACCACAGTCTAACACAGAGTGGTAAACTCTACCTTCCTTGATTGGCCTGGATGGACTCCATTTTCTTTCCACGTGATCGAGAGTTGTGCCCTCAAATCTATCTTTTTTGGTGCTATCCTTTTCAGCTCTCGTGTCTAAGCGTTATGATCCTTGCTACACTCCTTTCCTACAAATCGAGGGTGCATATACATATTTCCCTAGATCTAATGATTGCAAGGGATTGTGGAAACTCAACTGGCTCGCAGTTTAATTCTCCTTCTGATCCTCGCAATGAATACGGGTCGTCTGATCTATGATCAGACCCCAAACTCAAAACAAAACTACATTGAATTAAATTACGAGCATAGGCTCTACCGTTAATCAGTGTGCCGATTCGATCTCCACAATGATTATGGGTCGTTGATGTGATAACTCCAGTGGATCTTGAAATCAATCTGACGACTGAAATTGATTTCCTTTCGATGAACGACTCATGTTCATTTCCTTTGTCAGGCTCTTGGTTAACCTATTTCAGTCAGGGTTTTCTTTCGCGATTCTCACGATCTCAATCTGTAGTTGATCAAAGGGATTTCTATGATCTCTTAGTAAAGGTTTTTGATCCTTTGAGTCAACATAGGTCATTTGGTTCAGATGATGCTGCATCATACAATCAGTCTTAACTGCCAGAGGTTCATACCTCCAACATTCGAGTTCTCCTTCCCGAATCATACCCTACTTGGGTATCCATGGCCTACAACTGTTCTTGGCTTTTAGCACCCTCTTCTCTATATTTACCTCATCAACAATGATTTAACGATATTTTCATAGTCATGTCAACAATATTTCGACCGGGGCCTTCCCATGGTCATCCTCTTCTTGAGGTTGTCCATTATTGGTAATTGCCTTCCTCAACAGTTCCAATTCCTTTCTATATACAACATGCATCATTAGTTGTAATATCAATTAAAATGCATGGATCATAACATTCAAATCCATAAAACTTCTCCAAATGTCCTAGTACATCTTTAAGCACTTCATCACATTATCTGCAAGGGTTTCCATGAATGTGATATCGACAGTTCTCAACTGTTTCTGTAGAAATATAATCCTCATCACTATGGTTCCAGAACATTAACTTTTATTAGTAAATCATCTTTCTCATTACATAGGGAACATAACACATAACAAGAAAAGAGTTAGGGGCTCTCCCCTTCTTCCAGTTCTTTTTACACTACCTAGGACTTTCTAGCCCAACTGAGTTATCTCTAAAGGCCTTACTGACTTTTCTTAACATGGCTTCAACCAATCCTATTCAATCAACCATACCCCTTATTCATTCATTAGTCTTTTGTTCATTACATGATGCTTTCAAAATGTAATCCTCAAAGGCATAATCATTTGCCTTTTATCATGACAACAGAGCATGTTTTCTCATTTACCCTTTTATCTAATTATATTAGTATTCCTCGAGGAAAGGGAATAAATGCCCCTCAAGCTATTCTTTGGAACAAAAATTTCATGACTCTTCATAATGGAGCCATCCATCCATCCATAGTATTCATTTAATATGGATGAGAGAAATTATTTCCTTATATTTCACTCATCAGGGCAACCATATTGCACAGATAACTATACTTTTACATCATACATGTGCATCACTTTCACATTTAATATAATTCCTACCTAACTGGTATGATATCAGGCTTCATATTAAGAAGCTTCACAATGCATTAAACCCATGCACTCCAGCATAATTAAACACAACTAAGTATTCATCATGCTATCTTATTGTTTGTGCCTTTTCCATGTCATTCACACATGGACATATCAGGCTTCTATATCATTTTCCCAAGGATCTTCCAATCATCCTTATGATCAATTATACACATTTGTGTATATGTAGGTGCATTTACTACACCTTTTTACCCCATGCATTCACTTGATAGTGTAATTTCATCATCAATGTCCTTTAGTTTGACATTTTCAGTCCCTTATAGGACTAATCTCACAGTCATATATCCTATTGATGTTGCCTTCTCTCATGGAAATAAGTAATCATGGTTACCTTACTCTTTATGGGACATCTTCTAGCAAGAAAACCTCCTTGCCTCAACGTCCATAGGGTTTTACCCATATCACCTTCTTTGGTCATGATGAGTTATATAATCTGAATTTAATATAAAGAAGTAACTATAATTTCCAAGGATCTCACCTGATCCTATCATATCCCTTTAAGACCAAGAAGGTATTAACCATTATATGATCAACCATCATCAGTGCCCGAGGTTCGAACTTCCCATTCTTAGAAGCAGTGTTACGAACACTAGGTCATCCATCCTTCAGGCTTCAGGTGCTCTTGACACAATCTTTCCACCTTCAACTATCCACATTCAAGTCTTATTATAAATGTTAATTATCATATCCCTACTCTGGTAAAAGTAGTTATCACTTTGACAAAGGGCTAAAGAAATCCTTCTGCTAAAATTTGACAAGAATTTCCAAAATCATAGGTTCAATCTGCAGTCCTTCTCCTCAAGGAGTAAATGTAGATAAAAATACCTCCTTACTCAACTCGTGCATGAGCCCAAGCAAGCCAAGTGTTGTAACCATGCTCTAATACCAATTTGTAACACACCCACGACAAGGCATAAAAAAATTCTCTTTTCTTAAGGGACAGATTCTCCATCCATAGTTTCTAACTTGGAAATTCAGGGAGTCAGTCTGACCTCCCGGTCATGGATCTCTGATTCTGGAGCCAAACGACTCTCTGAGACCTTTATTGTCTCATTTAAACGCAAACCCTTTCGAATTTTGGGGGCAGGTCTAATGGTACTCACTACCTTCCCCTTTTACTCTTGCTAAATCTTTGAGTTTGGGCCATAGTCCCTTTTCTGATAATCCCCTCCCTTGATATGACCTTGGGTGATGGCGTTATATAACCATACGATTGTGGGCACGACCAAGGGTGGCTTGAAACCAAACTACTTTTCGCCCCGCAATTCACCCTGAATCTCCATGTGTCCTTTCTCCAAAACTATGGTGTGGATTACAGCCCTCCCTCAACTTTTAAAGTTTTTGCACCTTTGGTCCCCACAATGTGATGGGACTGTCGATATCATGAACTTGATGATGCTTCTGAATTAATGGCTTAGATCTATCCTTTCTGAATCTATGGATTAGATATAAGATTTTTAAATCAATGACTGTGATTTATTTCATGATTTGGGTTTCGGGAGTTTCAACTCTCAACTTTCGCTTCCTCCGTCTGTAGCTATCTTCTAGAGTGGAAGATCTGCTAACACCTGTCCTCAATGAAAAAACAATTTTGATGAACTCTGGCTCTTCGAATTTCGGGAGTTATTTCTCCTTCATTCATCCCTTTCTCCCAGAGTGCTCCATACCCAGATTTGTATATCAAACGACACACATATACTCCGATCAAATGTCTATATCTGCTCTCCAAAAACAAAAATCTATGGAGTGAATCCTTCCAGAGTTTCGGGTCTTCTAACACCTGTTCTCTCCCAATCAATGGCCCTGGTTCTCTTCAGGACTTTGACACTTTTCAACCAAGACCAGATCAACAATCCTTCGACCTCCTCCTTGATCAATGATCGAGATATCCTTCGATACTTCAATGGTTTCACCCTTTTCTTTCCTCCTGAGTGCTCTGTACCTGGAGTTCTAGATCTGGCACCACATGTACAGTTTCAAATCAACGGTTTTTGTCCACTTCGGGACTTCGATCTTCGGTTATTTCAAATCTCAGTTTCTCCATGCTCTGCTTCTCGAAGAGAATTTTATTCGAAGTTCGTGATTTGATGACATGTGTCCTCTCGCATATCGATGACTCCGAGCTACTTCCACTATTTCAAACTTTATTCCTTCATTTTCTCCCAGAGTACTTTCACCCAAAGTTCACGATCTTTCACCACATACCCTCTGGATCTAACGGTCCAGATTCTCTTCATTTCTTCGACTCTTCGGGCTTCGGGAGTTTCAGACTCCTATGCACTCATTTCTCCTAGAGTGTTTTCACCTGAACTTCATTTATTTTTTCCATGTATCCCTCTGCAATGGACAATTGCGATCTTCTTCAACCTTCGGGAGTTTGTCACACTCCTCACTTGGAAACCTCTGAAGTAGTTTTCCCTGAAGTCTCTGATCTATCGACACGTATCTTCTATTGGTCGATCGACAAGATCTACTTCATGTCTTTATCTGGAATCCACAGACTTACACCACCTATCCACTGGATCCAATGGTTGACATTTACTTCGAATGATATGAAGGTTGATGTTTACTTTGGGTTTTTACCCTGAGTTCTCAAACCTCAACTTTCTCATTCATTCGAAGTGTGTGGATTTCTTTTGTGTGTCCCTCTGAATCGGATGACTGAAATTCCCTTCAGATTTTTGGGGTTTGTAAATCTTAACTATCAACCTTTTCTCCCTCCTGAATCTCACAATATGTCACCATGCATCTCTCTGGATCTAACGATCTAGATTCATTCCAGACTTCGGGTTTTGAGAGTTTCAACTCTCAATTGAAAAGTTCGAAGTGATTTTTCCCGGAGCCTCAGATCTGTTGACACGTACCTCCCCTAACAACCAATGGTTAGGATTTAATTATGTGAGTTCAATATCCCCTTGATCACAAGCTCTGGCTCAAGGGTTGTGGATCTTGCGCCACTTATCCCTCTTGGTGATGAACGGTCCCAATTCGCTTAGGGACTTTGAGACTTTGGTCAGTCAATCCTCCTGTGAAAACAAAGGTTAAAAATTGTGCACTTTACCTTAGATCAGATGCCTATTGTTCCCTTGCGCTCAGATATGATGGTTAGGATCTATTCCCTTCTCAACACTTCTCCTCTGCTTCCTTGGATGTCGATCTAACAGTCCTAGATTCTCCCCATAACTAATCTGACGGCTAATGTCGCTCCTCCTCTTGAGATTTTAACTACTTTCGACTTGGAAGATTTTTGTAGATGTTTAAAGGCCTCAACCTTCATTCCTTCTACGAGCCTGACTATCTTGGGTCTCACCTTTTCTCTTGTAAACGTTATCTCTTCTGATCTTTTTAATTATTTCAGATCGACGATACTGAAGAACTCCCTCACTCCGCGGATTTCCTAAGGGGATCACAACCATCCATCTTGCAAGTATTCAAGGTCCAATGGTCATGATCTGACCAATACTAAGGTGTCCTCCGATCGATAGTTCACAGTAATTGTGGGGTCCTGACATGCGTGCTCTTTATCAGAGAGCTCAACCTCTGTAATCTGGAAAGTACTGGCCCAAACTAGTCTAACCGGATTCGTTGATCTTCCAGCCTGACGGGATCAACGACAGTAGTGAATTGTGGGCCACGAACTAGCGCATATGCTACTTTAAACTTCGCGCTCTGCAATGATTCCCCACCCTCGATCTCCATTCATATATCGACGGTTCATAGGGATTACGGGGTTCAACCTCCACAATCTGGGAAGTGCTCTCTGAGTCTAGTCTAATCCTAGTCATTGATCCTCCAAACAAAGGGACCTTCCCTTTTGATACTTCAACCTTGTTGTTATTCCTGAGCTTTGTTATCTATGAAAGGATTAATAGCTTTGCACTCTCTTTGTTGAACTTAATGCTTGTAAGAATCCTTTCGCACACCCCTTACGCTCATTCCTCAACTCTAGAACTTAAGGGATTCTCTGTCTCTTCCTACCTCGCAGAGAGCCTGTGAATATGTGCACTATCTCTCCTGATATTTAACAGAATACCTCCTCCATGGGACTCCAAAAAACTAGGAGGGTCGACATGTGTACATGAAACTTTTCCCAAGATCGACGAAATCACAGTTCGTGGATCTAGCTTAAGCCACCACAGGGCACAAGCATTTATGAATACAAAACAATAAATATTTTACTTTCTTAAATACACAATCTAAACAAGAATAAATAGATACAGTATAACCATTAAACAAACATACACATACTTGATTCATTCACAGTATATCCCATTTTATTTCATAATTATAGCTCAATTTCACAGGGTATGAGAATACTTATCTATTACAAGTTGCATCCAACTAACGGATTGTGGGTGTGTGCCTTTCCACCCAACCATAGGCTCAGAGGAATTAATTCTTATCACTCTGGCCACCTCCATGCCAATCCATGATATCACTAGCGAATTTATGCCATATCTCAAATAAAACTCTCTGTCACAGTGACCCTGCAAGGTTTATCAGATGCTTCCTTAGCATCAAGCTCACATTCGGTCCTTTAGGTCGTGTTCCCTACACTACCTTAGGGTTCGCGCATCTCCCTTATGAGATTGAACTCTCATCTATTGTCTCTCTTCTCTTGTTGTGTGTCTATATGTATCTTACCGTCCCTCCTTTGGAAGGTTTTTCTACCTGTTTTGTTCCTTCTGTCATAAGGAAGCTCAGGTCTGCAGGTATTTGTGGTACTTTGGGCTAACATCCTGTAGCTATACCATGATTCCATTCATGGGGGTGGTTGATAATTCAACCACTGGTCCTCTCGTCATTAACTAATTTCTTTCCTCTATAGATATCATGTCTAGTACTTCAAGGCTTCACCCCCAACAATCAGTTATGGGAAGTTTAACAATAATACATTTACATTGTCCACATGCATTATCATGGTAATCCTATCTTACGATTAATTACAAGTTGGGGGTAACATGGTGTTACAATCAAAATATCAACAACCTGCTCATTTATGGAAATATATTGAATCTTCATTGTCCCTTATGGATTATATCCTAAAAAAGGGGTATCTGATCTCAATATACTTGGACCTATCATGAATACTGGATTCTTCGAAATTTTGATACAACTCTGATTATTGCAGTATATCATAATAGGCTCCAACTCCTGATCAAATAAAATTGTAATCAATTTGTGAAGACAAATGTCTTCACAACTATCCATACCCATTTCCATATACTTTTCCCCTGATGAACTGAGTGCTACAAAAGTTTTCTTTTCATTGAACCAAGTAATAACTATTGATCCCACATTGAAGTATCACCCTCAGGTGATTTTTCTTTTTAGTGCACTCCCTACCTAATATGAGTCTGACTACCTCTACAAATCCACTCTGTCTCCTCCAAGATATTCCAATACATATATTGTTGTACCTCTTAAGTACCTAAGCACATGCTTCAGTATGATCCAATCCACCTACCTTGGCTCCACCATGAACTAACTCAAGGTGTTCACAACAAAAAAATATCTAGACTAGTGTTGAAAAAATACATCAAATACACTATCAGTTTCCTGCATATCCTGGCATCTACCAAATTTGAATATGAGTTCACCACCTTATTCATATTTGTAACCAAAAGTGTAGCCATCAGTCTACAATCCTCCATCCTGAACCTCCTCAAGATATCTACTTCATATTTCCCTTAATCAAGGAAGATCTCACATGATTCTTTCCATACCTCTAATCCCAAGAAATAATGGATCAATACAATGTGCTCCATATCAAACTCACTATCTAAATCCACTTTGCACCTTGAAATATGCTCCTCTACACCTGTGATAAACAAATCATCAATGTAAAAAACCAATATGAGTGGATCCACCCCAACAAGTATGAAGTACAAGTTAGGATCCTCCTCACTCTTGGTAAAGAACATACTCTACAAGTATCCATCAATCTTATAATACCATGCCTTGGGTGCTTGTTTGAGTATGTACACATATCTATTAATCCTACACACATGATACTCCCTCCCATGTACCTCAAATCCCTAAGGTTGTTCTATGTGTACTTCCTCGTCAATGATCTCATTGAGGAAATCTACTTTCACATCTGTCTGATGTATCCTCCACCTCATAATTGAAGAAATATAAATAATAGCTCAAACAACAGCATACCTGGAGACTAGAGAAAATGTCTCCTCATATTCCACTCCCTATTTCCAAAAACCTCGCCTTGGACTTCTCAATGCTACCATCTGTAATAAGCTTGATCTTGTAGATCCACCTGAAACTAACAATTGACTTCCCCTATGTCTCAAAACTATGACCCAAACATCATTCCTCATAATATAGGTGCACTTTTCTACCATGGCATCCTACCAAACATGTTGATCTACTACTTCTAGAAAATTGGAAGGATCAACATCAATGATGCTACTCATAAGCGCCATCAAGTTTAGAAACTTCTTTGTCATCTTTCGCTCTCTAACTTCACTTCCAAAAGCCTCACCAACATCACTAAATGTTTGTAATAGCCACCTAGGACCTTGAACAAGAAGAGAAGGGGATAAATCTTCCTCCCCACCTAAAGGTTGAATTGTTGACTATTTCTCATCCTTCAAAGCCTACTTCTCCTTGTTCTCTATCACTTTTGATGACTCCTGAGATATCATATATGCCAGGTTCTCCTCGAACCTAACATCTATGATGACATGTTTGTTCCTCTAATCTAGAGTGAATATACTGTAATCCTTTGAGGTCTCATTGTACCCCACAAATATACCCTTCTTTCCTGAAGGATCTAACTTTGTCTTCTTCTCCACATGCACATGGATGTAGACTGGATAACCATAGATCCTCAAATGATCGATATCTAGCTTCACTCATGAGAATCCCTCCATTGGAGTATTTCCCCCTAATATCCTATGAGGACTCAAGTTATGCACATATAATTTCGTGTTACACACCTATTTTCAAAGAACCATAGGCTACTCCTAGGCATGTATTATCCCTACTAGAACCGATGATGAACAAATTATTTCTCTCTACAAACCCATTATTTTCAGAGTTGTATAAGACTGTAATCTCCCTCTTGATCCTTTCCTTCTTGTAGAAAGTCTTGAAATCACTGGAGGTGTACTCTCCACAATTATCCAACTTCAAAACCTTGATATTCTTCCATGTCGAGTTCTCCACTTGAAATCTAAACTCTTGAAACTGACTAAAGACCTCATCCTTGTTATTCATAAAGAGAATCCATCTTTTCTTGGAATAGTCATCAATAAATGTCACATAGTATGATGATCCATGTGCTAATTCTACTGACATAAACCCACTCACATATGAATGGATAAGGTCAAATATCCCTTTCGACCTACTCTCGGTGCTCAGAAAAGCTACCTTGGCATTCTTTCCAAGTGCACACCCTCTACACACTCCCTGTTACTCAATACTAAACTGTTAAATACTTGTAACAATCCCCCTTAGATTCGGCAATTATATGTAGTGTAGTTGTCCAAACCACCTATTCCACAACTCAAATAGGTTGTGATTGTCATGTACCAAATATTGAATGTGATTACCTTGCGACCCGTAGAAAGTTCTTTGTCTAACCCCAACATTCATTATGTTGTCTGAGTTAGCTTTCTCTGGATGCATTAGTATTTTCCATCTCTTAAAAGTAACGACAAAACCCATGTCCTCCATAGCTGAGATTGAGTGAAAATTCTTCTTCAAACCTAGTACATAAAGCATATCCTAAGAATCAAATGAACCTTTTGACTCAAGTCGGAACATAATTGTTCCCTCTCCCTTCAATGCATACTTGGAATCATCACCAATATGCACATTCAAATATGAGTCTTCTTCATCAAACTTATAAATAGCCCATGTTTTTTTGTCATATGACGAGATGCACCACTGTCTAACAACCATGCACTCGTCATAGTTGTGTTGGTAGAAAGGCCGGAAACTAGTGATCAATCCTTCTCAAACTTCACCCCAATCTCATCTAATTGTGTCTCTACTAATGTTGTTTTATGCATATTTCCTTTACACTTATTCTTCTACAGACACTGAGATTCATAATGTCCATTATTATGAGATGAAAATAAATTGATTTTACTCAAGTCTTTCTTCTTCCCTTGATATGACGATCCTCGCTCACTTTTCCCCTTCTTCGTAGAACTATTTCATTTTCCCTTATTTGTACTACTGATAAGAGCCAATTTATCATCGCTATTTCCCTTATTGTTGCTCTTATATTCCTCTCGATTCACTTTCCGGATGCAATCATCCAAAACTCTCAACCAATCTGGGAGTTTCTCTTGAGTGCATAATCCCTTGAAAAATAATTCTCAAGACTTCGGTAGACCAATCAATGCCACATTCATGAGCTATACATCCTTCATTTTCTCCCCTATGGATGAAAGTAGATCATGCAATTGTGTGATCCTCATGAAATAGCTAGTAGCATTATCAGATCTAGACATTTGCACTAATCTAAGTCTGTTCCTTAAGACCATCTTCCTATTCATTTTTTTTCTCTAGAATAAAACTTCCAAGTCATCAAATAGATCTTTGGCCATATTATTCTTGGATAGATGAGGAATTATATGATCCTTCACCAAATATGAGAGGAACCTTTCTTCTTTTATATGCTTCTTGTTTGAGCTCCCAAAGTTGACTAATTTATTGGTGGAGTAACTACTTTGTCCACTAACTCCCAAAGGTCATACTCCTTTAATTATCAAGTCATTATTTCTTTCCAAGATATCAAGTTGGATGTTCAATCCAATTTGTCTTCAACATTAAAAGGTCTTGTTTCCATGTCTAAGACCTAATAAACCTCCCTGGAAATAACCTGTTGTTGAAAACTGCCCCTATACTAACCTATACAGAGTTATACATTCTTGTCACCATTGAAAATCGTGTATGTATGCACTCATGATTATAGAAACCCATTTATATGCCACTTCCTTCAAAGAGACCCAAGTATGTATGTTCTTTTCCCTTCTATAACCTATGTACAATCCCGTAAACCTACAAATCCCTAGTTCTTCCTCAATATGAATATTTCCCTGAAATTCATCCTTTGATTTCTTCCTATTGGTTATGGATATGCTAAGATCTCCTATAGATCTTATAGGTTTTCTATCAAATACTATGGATATGATATTTGACTTCCATTCAAATAATGTTCTCCGATACCATGTTGAAAACTTCTTACTCCAACACTTAGATATTTTTTTATCTAGTGATTTCCTTACTTCATATCATATTACTAGCACACAAAACAAAGCTACACTAATGAAATATTCAACTCAGATAAACCTAGCAGAAGAAGAAAAGGAAGCCAAATAATGCATATATAAACACCAATATGTTTATCTAGATACCCATGGAAAAACTCTAGAGCAAAAAACAATGCTAAGAAAGATTTTATTATTCTAAAATTAGGGCTCCCGTAATAGGGATAGTGACCCACTTAGAGAAATCCAACTGCCGACAAACCTAACAAAGTTTGATTTGTTTCACAAATTAGATATGCATGTTTTTCTAGGTGTATGTGCATTTCCTTAAGTGAGCCTGCATATACGTTCTTGTCTCCATTCGCACCTACGTACACATACATAAATACTATACATAAAAAATTATACAAGACACACATTTACTGTGGCTTCACCATGATGAAACCCACTTGTGACTACCTTTGTTCCCTCTTCTCCTTGACCCGATCTCTATATGGAATTCCTTCTCCATCTATCCAAGATATCCTTGATCACATTCCTTCATGATCCAAACCCTTAATTGTTCACTATCTCAACACAAGTCTTCTCCTTTACTCTAGCCTTGATTTTATAATCCTGATTTATAACCTAACCATAATATCCAAAGTTATTAATGGTTGATATTACTTCTCACCTCCATTGAGATCAATGACTAAGTTTAAATGTTAATTTTTAGCATTTCCTTAATTAACTCAATTAATTCAAATAATTAATTAATAAAAACAATTTAGTTTAGTAAGTCCTAGAACTAAAGTAAATTCAAGGATAGAAGGCTTTGAACAATTTCCACATGTCTAGACACATAGACCTGTGCGAAATTACATTTCCGATGCAATCGCTAACATCAACATAATGTTCATAAATTAAGAGGTCAACTTTAATATTATTCAATATTGAGTCATTTTTAATGTAAAAAGATAAATAACATGAATGTAAAGACCTATATCAACATTTGAAGATAAATAAATATTATGTTTGGTGTACACATATGAATCACATGAGACATTGCAACATATGGAGAGAAGAAGCATAGTAGGATGGGGAAATAATCTATTATTGACATGTATAAAAGAGAAAATAATTTCATATCAATAATAATATGACAATTAGAAATTAATAAACATAATGTTCATAAATTAAGAGCTCAACTTTCATATTATTCAATATTGAGACATTTTTAATGTAAAAAGATAAATAACATGAATGTAGAGACTCATATCAACATTTGAAGATAAGTAAATATTATGTTTGGTGTAGACATATGAATCACATGAGACATTGCAACATATGGAGAGAAAAAACATAGTAGGATGGGGAAATAATCTATTATTGACATGTATAAAAGAGAAAATAATTTCATATCCATAATAATATGACAATTATAAATTAATAAAATGATCAAGTTGCATTGAATGACACATATAAATATTTGAAGACTAATAAAGTTTATGTTTGGTGTATAAATTTGAATAAATATGTGACATTGCGGATAGTAATTATTTAATAGATAGACTTCATAAAAATATGATAAAATCTGTGGTTAATATCTTTAAAAGAAAAATGTATTTTAATTCAAAACTATTATGGTTTTATGTACATAAAATGTAGTATCGAAAAGTCAATAGTCTTAAAAATCCATTAAATGGTAAACATAAGGCAACCTATTCCAAAGTAATGCTAGACTTATGAAAAATACAACATGAATTAACATCTACATTAACTTGATTCCCCCTTTGCCTTTGGAGACACTCTCTTCATAACTTTCTGCCAGCTTCCCTGTCAGAAACATGTTGAAACTCACAAACCATTTCCTTCAACATAGATAAACAATACATCATATCATAAAAAGGTGTGTTGGAGTTCCATTTCTCCTACTAATCATATCTTAAATGTCGATAAAAAACTATTGTAGAGTAGTGATATCATGTATAGATGAAATGAACTTTGACACACTTTCATTGTCCATAACTGTATGTTCAAGAAACCAATAAACAATAAACAATTAGTGTGGATGAGAAAAAAAATAAAAAAACATAACAAAACATCTATTCTCATAAATTATGAGGACAACAATTATATTGATCCCTTTTAAAAAATGTGATCAAAAAAACTAAATGACTAAAAAATAATTTTTTGTTTTAAGGGAATGTTTGCAACTATGCCAAAAAAAAAGTAGAAAGGTATAATATTTTTTATGGGATAAAAAAATTCTTCGTTCATAGTGATGAGGGGGAGAATGAAAATAATCCTTGAAAAAACTGTGTTGTTCAAAATAAAAAACAGAAGGAAAAAAATATTTCCCCAAAATGATGATCCCAAATACAAATACAATGCATCAACTAAGACAACAATTTTTGTCATCCCAAATAGACAATGTAGCAACCAAAACTAAATGCATTACAAACAATATTTTTTTTTTGAATTTTTTAAAGGGTTGTAATAGTGGTTAGTAGTAAACAAAGATATAGTAAACAAAGGTATAGTAAGGGGCCATGCCATATTTAGAGGAATTTAGTTATGATTTCCTCTTATAACTAGTGTGATTGGTACAATATTTGGATTTATTGGGTTAAATGGAACATCGATGTACTTATAAAAAAGAACAGTTGTGTGCATTGAAAGTTGAGGAGGCATTGAGCCAGACATATATAATATATTCTAAATGTAACCAAGAGCATCATTCACTAAGACAACCTCAACCCAAAATTTACATGTCAACATGACATTTTGTCCAAGGAATAAAAGAAAATCACATCCAATTGATCATCATCAACACCAAAAAATTCTATTTGTCACGTATGATCATCAACACATCATGCAATTGGAGAGTTTAATGATTTCAACATCTGCTTATTATTCAAGTTGACCAAATTATTTTTTGGAACAAGTGAAGTGGTAAATTAAATAAAATCCTTTCCTCAGGAGCATAATTCATATCAACCTGTGACATATGAAGCTCCAATTCATCAAAAAGGGGTTCTACGTTTATTATGTTCAATAAGTGTCTACAAAAATAAAATTGTTTCAAATAATTTCCTTGCTACCAGAATATTGTAACCCAGGTGACAACAATATTTAATTTTCTCCATAAAATATTCATTGCTATATTACATGAATACATAGGATTATCTCTGACATGAGGAAGTTGACCAAGTTCATCCACAAGAATAATAGATCTACCACCAAAAAGATAATATTTATTCTCTGGAAATGCTTCTTGTAATTGAGAATCTATCTGTATGAATAACCTTGGTTCTAAAAATATCATTTCATGTATTAAAATATATCGAATACATGTCATTTCTTCTTGAAATATTTCTAGAGACTACCCATGTAGTGATTGCATATCCTTAATAGGAATTTTTAGCACAAAGTGTATTGTTTTGGCATGTATATTTGTAACACCCCTCTTAGCTAAGGACAACTACTCAGTCAACCGGTGATTTTTTTTTTTTTTATTACAGTGTGTGCGCGTGTGCAGAAGAAAACAACCCCCTCGACTCTATGTCAACACTCGAACCAACAGGACGCAAGTAAGACGAACACGATCGAGACGACCCGACCTATCATAACGACGACAAGAAGCAAACGCCCCCGAACAGGAGGTGGCAACTAAAAGCTATAGGCAGAGACAGCCCCCAAGGGTTAGGCACAGTACGGTCACGGAATGAAAGAATCCGTCAGTAGAGTCGCAGTAGTGGAACTGTGCCTTTAAACAGCCCGAGACTACTGATACGGCTCAGAATGTGTCGCAAGAGTGGAACTGTGCCTTTAAACAGCCCGAGACTCTTGATACGGCATCGGATCCCTTCCACCGGAATACACACAGACAAAACTAAGTTACAAGTGGAGTCTACAACCCGCCCGACACGGACAACCTACGCAATACAAAACTGCCAAGTACTACAATCAGGGACAATCATGACCTCTACGGGAGACGCAAGTCAAGAGGACTCAATCGACCAACCACTATTGAGACCCGAAGACATCCATCAAGACCCATTTCTCCATAAATTTTCCTTAACCAACGAAGACCTTATCATAAGGTAAAAACCAGTAATCTCAACCCCCGATATTTAGTTATACGGTCGTTTGCGCTAGTTCGGGGACAAGAAAAAATCACAAGCGCATTGCGTTTTTGCTAATCGCCATAAGTGAGCAACGATATCATTACCGTAACGGCAAACCATGAACGTTTACATTATCCATATTATCTTACCTGGTCTTCCAATTTATTACCAAACATTACAATAACCTAACAAATAATAGCATTGCAATTTAGACATTATCATTGACACTTCAATTTAACAAATATTAACCTTGCAAATTAAACTTCTTCCTGAACAATTCAAGTAACTAATTAATAATATTGTGATTGACATCATCATTAACATTGCAACTTA
>ML803345.1:397497-411917 GCA_009831015.1 Picea engelmannii | reverse complement strand
CCAGCAGAGGCTCCACTAGAAAACAAAAACAGCTTTGATGCGCTGAAGGAAGACGAAGCCCTAGATCCAGAAGCAACAACAGCGAAGGATGCTCCTCCGGAAGATGAAAGTCTTCCTGACTCCACCCCGGACACAGTAGCAGCAAAGGAATTTCGGGCATCAGATCCGGCACCCTCGGCCTCTGCAGGTCTGACAACTTCAGGCGATTCTGTGGACACTTCTGAAAACAACTTCGTTCTGTCTCCACCCCTTACCCGAGGACGAAAGACCAACAAAGAGCGCAGAGAAAAGGAGGCAGCCTCCAACATCTCCTCAGGCTCTCAGAAAAAGCTGGATCCCTTCATTAAGAAGAAAATTCCACCCCCCTCGGGCTAATGCTTTGCTTCTGTCTTTTACTGTGCTCACAGTTTGTGAGAATTTATTCTTGTATGCAATTTTTGCCATTCTCTCGAATTAGCTCCAGAAGTAGACGGGATTGGTTCCCCAAGACATTCACCAGAAGGATGGCAGTACTGTTAGAGGTCACCATCCTTCTTTAGACTTGTAACTTTCTGATTCTGGCTGGCCAGAATGCCAACTAATGAAACATATCCGTTCTTGTTAAAAAAAAAAAAAGAATGTCGTCTAGAAATACAATGACAAACTTATGTAAGTAATTTATGAAAACTCCATTCATCAAATACATGAAGAAAGATGGTGCATTTGACAACCCAAATGGCACCACTATGAACTCATAATGTTTGTACCTCATTCTGAAGGCACTCTTTCTAACGTATTGTTCATTAATTCTCACTTGATGATATCCACATCTAAGATCAATCTTTGAAAATATTTGTGTGCCCCTCAACTAATAAAAGAGGTCATCTATCATTGGCAAAGGATACTTGTTCTTTATTGTTACGTTTTCAAAGTTGATACAAAGTCTCAGCGTACCATCCTTCTTCTTCAAGAACAATATTAGGGAACCCCAAGGTGACACACTTGGGTTTATATACCCCTTATTTAGAATCTCTTGATGTTAAGAACCAAATATCAATATAACATAGAAAAATATCAAAATAATTACTCAAGGCCTTGAAAAAGAGAGAAACTCAGATAATAAGCCTCTTTAAGGGGGCAACCTCCTTATGCCCACATAAATGTACAATTACAAGATGATTCAAAATGAAAATGTCTCCTTCCTATATATAGGATACTAGGAGGTATAATTACAACTAATGGACTAAAGCCAACTTAAATAAAATAACATTACTAATATAATATGCCCTAATTAAGGGGTAATGAGCCACTATTTAGGGATTAACATGCCCCTACCCTTGAGACAAGTGTTGTCTGCAACACTTGAGTAACTATGGATTCTTTTGTAAAAAAGACTCATCTTCCCAAGTGGAATCTCTAGCCGATAGTTTCCTCCATTTAATGAGATACTCTGAAATGGATCTATTCCTCAACTGGTGAATTCTTGTGTCAGTGATGGCTTCAAGATTCAATATGATTTTTCCTTCTTAATCAAGTTATGGAAATATAGTTTGAACTGGGATCTTGTCACCTATAACATTCTTTAAGAATGAAACATGGAAAACTTGGTGTACTCGTGAATATGTAGGAAACTCCAATTTGTATGCCATAGTAGCAATATTTTGCAACACCTTATAAGGGCCATAGTAATTTGGTGATAATTTATTATCCTTCTTGTCTTGCTTGAGGGACATCTTTTTGTATGGTTGTAGTCTTAAAAACACCTAATCCCCTACTTCAAAACTTCTTTCACTACATTGTTGATCAGCTTGTTGTTTCATATGATTTTTTGCCATTGTCAGGTTGTCCTTTAATATTTGGAGAACTTGTTATTGATGCTTGATGTGATCTTGCACTGCTTGAACCTTGGATTTTTATTTTAGATAAGAAGTAATGGAAGGAGGGTGGTATCCATAGAGTGCCATAAATGGTGTCATTTTTGTTGCAGTATGAAAGGAAGTGTTATACCACCATTCTACCAAGGGTAACCATTTGAACCATTGTGTTTTCTTATTAGAGACAAAGAAATGAAGGTATCCTTCCAGACATTTTTTCACTATCTCGGTTTGTCCATTAGACTGAGGATGATAGGATGAGCTATGGGCAAATTGAGTACCCAAACAAGAAAATAATTTTGTCCAAAAATGTCCAGTGAAGATGGGATCTCTGTCACTTACAATAATATTTGGGCTTCCATGTAGCTTTTGAACTGTCTCCATGAATGCGGTGGAAACTGTACTAGCTTTGAAGGGATGAGAGAGTGCACAAAAGTGTGCGTACTTGGTCAGTCTATCAACAATCACCATGATGACACTCTTTCCTTCAGACTTCGGTAACCCTGTGATGAAATCCATGGAAATCTCCTCCCAACGCTGACTTGGGATGGCTAATGGTTGTAAAAGACCTGAGGTCTTAATTGTTTCCACCTTATTTTGTTGGAAAACCAAAAATTCCACCACAAACCTTTGAACATCATTTTTAAGGCCATCCCCCAAAATATCCTTCTTGACCCTATGGTAGGTTTTTAAAAATCCCGAGTGCCCTCCTACTGGAGAGGTGTGCAATTCCAATAGTACATTTTGTTTGAGTTGGGATTTATTACATAAATATAAGCGATCTTTGTACCATAGTGAATCATTTTTCCATGTAAGTGTATCTGATGTACTGGAATCCTACTGCAACCTTCGAATGAGAGTCCACACTTTTTCATCATTCTTCCATTCATCCCTTGCTTCTATTATCCAATCGGGTTGGATGATCGAGACAGAACAGAGAAAGTCCTCAACATCTTCATCCTTCCTTGAGAGTGCATCTACCACAACATTTTTCTTCCCTTTTTTATAGACGATTTCAAAATCATAACCCAATATCTTGGTTACCCATTTTTGTTGTTCTTCTAAAGACAGTCTTTGTTCCAAGAAGTATTTAAGACTATCATGATCTGTTTTGACCTTGAAGTGCCTACCTATTAGGTAAGGATGTCATTTCTTCATTTCATGTAGTATTACCATCATTTCCTTCCCATAAATGGGTTTCTGTAAGTCCTTTCCCTTGAGTGGTCAGCTTTCAAAATCCAGGGGCCTTCCTTCTTTCATTAGGACAACACCAATTCCATTTCTCGAGGCATCACATTCCAAAATAAAGGTTTTTGTGAAGTATGGAGTGGTCAAGACAAGATCTTTGCACATCACCTCTTTAAGTTGTTCAAAATCTTTAGTTTCCTCTAGAGTCCATGAAAATTCATCCTGCTTAGTTAGTGTTGTTAAAGGCACTGCTATTCTTCCATAGTGTTGAACAAACTTGCGGTAGTAACCTGTCAAACCCAAAAATCCACTAAGATTCTTCAATGTTTTTGGAATTGGCCAGTCCATCATGGCCTTAATCTTGTTAGGGTCTACCTTGACACATTCATGAGATACAATATGACCCAAATACTCTACCTCCTTCACTCCAAAGAAACATTTGCATGGTTTGGCATATAGTTGTTGCTCCTTTAGTAGTTGTAACACCTTGTCAACATGTCACACATGATCTTCCCAAGACTTGCTATAGATTAGTATATCATCAAAAAATAATAACACAAGTTTTCAAAGGAAGGGCTTGAAAATGGAATTCATCAACACTTGGAATGTGGAAGGTGAATTTGTAAGGCCAAAAGGCATGACCAAAAATTCATAATGGCCTTCATTAGTTTGGAATGTTGTTTTTGGGATATCTTCTTCCTTCATTCTAATTTGATGATACCCTGAACAAAGATCCAACTTTGTGAAATAGATTGCTCCATGTAGTTCATCTAACAATTCATCAATGACAGGAATGAAAAACTTATCTTTAATAGTGATCTTGTTGAGCTCTCTATAATATAGACACATATGCCATGAGACATATTTCTTGAATACCATTACCAGTGGTGCAAAGTAAGAACTTTGGATAGGTCTAATAATGCCAACCTCTAACATTTATTCAACCATGCGCTCAATTTCACTCTTCTGGGCATAAGGGTATCTGTATGGCCTGATGTTAGGAGAAACACTCCCAATAATTAGGTGAATATCATGATCATGATTTTGAGTGGGTGGAAGACCTTTGGGAATATCTTCAAATACTTTGGAATTCTTATCAATGATCCCTTGGAGATCTAGAGGAATAGATGGCTTAGATGTTTGAACATCTAGTGAGAATAACTGTGCAATAACACCTTGATTCCCCTTTTTCAATAATTTTGTCATGGTATTAGAGCTTATCACCTTACCGGTTTTCCCTGTGATACCTCTTAGCTCAATTTTTTTTCCTTCCAATGAAAATTTCATGAAAAGTTCTTGAAAATTAAAAGCCATTGTTCCTAATGATTGTAACCATTGGATTTCTAGTACAACATCAGTACCACCCATGGGTATAGCAATCATTAGACTATTCATTACATATTCCCCCATAGTAAGATTGATCTTATTGCATTTTTCTGAGCAATTGATAGTTCCTCCATATGCAATCATTACTTGAAACTATGGTGCTGGATATACAAAGAAATTGAGATCTTTGGCTAATTTATAGTGAATGAAATTCTGAGTACTACCAAAATCAATTAGGACTATTATGTTTTTCGTTTTGATATATCCTTCGATCTTGAGGGTTTGAGGAGTGTTAATTCCAGCCAATGCATTACATGATATCGTGGGAGTCAACTCTTCAGACGAAATTGATTCTATGTTTTCATCTTGAGATGGTTCTTCTTCCTCTTCACAATCTATGTAGAATAATTTCTTCTCACCACTCTTATGTACCTTACTGTACTTGTTGTCACAATTAAAGCATAAACCTTTTTCTTTTCTTTCCTCCAATTATTGAGGTGTCAACCTTGTAGGTTGAGGTGTTTTAGAAGAAGGATAATTATTCTCTCTATATATGTTAGGATTGGTCCTTCTAGTTACCATAGACATATTTTTACTTTCAACATGTCTTGCCACCCTAAATGCATTCTCCAATGATCTGGGCTCCTAAAGGTGAACCTGATGTTCAATGTTATCTCTTAAAGTTCCTATGAATACATCAATCAAGTGTTCATATGGAATATATGTTACCTTTATATTCAATCTTTGGAAGTTCTCATTGTGCTCTGTAACTGAACCCTTTTTCTTGAGATTTATCAATTGGCTAAAGAAGGTATTGCTCCTTGTATCCTTATAGTGTGCTATCATTTATTCCGTGAAAATTGTCCTAGTGACGAGTGATTTACAAGAACAAATCCATATATACAATACAAATTGATTGGGTTATAAATATAAAGAAGCAATTCATACCTTTTGTGTATGTGGAACATTATGTACATCAAAGAATTGCTCCATCTGAAGTATCCATGTGATAGGTTCCTTTCCATCAAACTTCCACATATCGATCTTAGGAACATGGTTGGTCTTCAACCCAAAGTTAGAGTTTCTCCATTCTTGATTCACCTTCCTTCTGTCCTCATCATGAATTTCATGGGATACATTTTCACTTTCAGGTGTTCTCTCTATTATGATTTTTTTCAATCCTTCCATGATCTCCTCTTTTAAACCATCCATCTTAGTATTTATTGCCTCCAACTTAGCTTCCATCTCTTATAGTTCATCTTTTGTTACTGTCTTCTTTTGTAAATAATTTATGTCCCTATGCATTTATTCACCTTCATCTAGAGTCCAATTAGGATTTTTTGGAGGCTCATTTGGTGTAGAAGTTCCCTTTTTGGGTGGCATGTTGGCCAAGTATCAGTTTTGAACCTTGATTTTGAGGTGGTTCTGCTAAACAATCTTTATTTTGCTGTATCTCCAAAGTTTCAGTCCTTTTGGGTATGAAACTTTCCTTTTTGTAGTTATCTGATATTTCTTCTCTGTAATGCCACAGGTCTGATCAAAATTGGATGTGCCAAGTGGAATTTACAGTAACTTCCCCACAACTTGGTGATTTTTGGCCTTTCTAGGAGATCTCACTTGTATAGTTTTTCGCACACAAAATAAGTGATATAAAATTATGAAACTCATACCATAAATAATAAAGACTGACCACTATCCAATGAAACCAGTCTCACTCAATTTGGATACTCTAGGAAGAAGTTATGATTGTTTTACTTGGAACACCTTCTTGAGACTAGTCAATAGGACTAGTGAGATACCCTATCTTCCACAGGGTGTATCTACAAATTTAAAATGACCATAAGATGAAATTTTTACCACATATAACTTACTAATTTTTGTGAATAGCCTTTGGATTTCAGGGTGTCCAACATTACAAAAAATATTTTATAGCAAAAATTTCACAATGACTCAGTTCAGGATGATTCCAGAACCCTATCTTGCACAGGTTGTATCTCCGAAAGTATAAGGCCTCAGGAGCTGAAATTTTAACCCAACATACCTTGATCTGTTTACTAAATATTATCCAAGTCGTTCCTTCTAAAATGATCTAGATAAAAAGTTATCTCTAAAATTCCAAGGTGTCTCAGATGTAGCAGCGAAACCCTAAGACCTTGAGCTATGATACCATATGTTAAGAACCAAATATCAATATAGCATAGAAAAACCTCAAAATAAGTAATCAACACCTTGAAAAAGAGAGAGAATCATATAATAAGCCTCTTCGAGGGGGAAACCTCCTTATGCCCACATAAATGTACAATTACAAGATGATTCAAAATGAAAATGTCTCCTTGGTATATATAGGATACAAGGAGCTATAATTACAACTAATGGAATAAATCCGACATAAATAAACTAACATTACTAATATAATATGCCCTAATTAAGGAGTAATGATCCATTATTTAGGGCTTAACATTTGAAGTTTAATCTCCAACTCCTTCATCTCGGGCGTACTCATCCTATAAGGATTCTTGGATATGATTGTTTCTCCTGACATCATATTTATAGAGAAATCAATATCCGTTTTTGATGGAAACTCCAATATCTCTTTAAATACATCCTCAAACTCTTTCAATACCATGTAGTCTTAAAAATTTGGAATTTTATCCTTAGGTGCCTCCTCCATGTGTGCCACAAATACTTGGAATCCTTTCCTGTATCTTATTTTCAATTGCAAGGCTAAAATTTCTTTGATAGTTACATCTCTTTGAATTCCTTAAATTGTCCTTAAGTTCTCTCCCTCATCCAATAAAGTAGATTTCTTACTTTAATAGTATATAATGACATGATTCTAGTCCAACCAATCCATACCAATGAGCAAATAATATGAGCCCAAAGGTATAATATTCAAATCATCTTTTGTGTGCAGTGCATTCATTTCCATTGGACATGCCTTCACCATCTCATTAATTTTCCTTTTTTCTCATATAACTAACTGCACCAACCAAGGTTTTCCAAGATGGCTTCATGGAAATTGAAATGTTTCCCACCATCTTAGGATCCAGATAACTATGACTATATATTGAATCAATTAAAATTGCAATGGGTTGGTCATTAATCTTACCTTCCACTTCAATCATTTGCGACTAAAAATCATATTCCTTGTTATCCACGGCTACATAAATCCTACGTACATGTCTTCCCATGTCTTCAACTTTCACAACTTGTTATACACTATGCACAATCCTTGTTTTTTCACCTCTTTGAGGGAAACATATGCGCATATGATCTCCACAACCCCAACATTGAATAGGTTGTTGCCATGTATTTTCCCAACATTATCTATCATTTTGGGATCCTTGAGAGTTTGTTCTCCTTGCACAATATTTATGAAAAATGGTGGCATAGTCACCTTATTTATTTGTTCCACCATGCCTTTAATATTGTCTTCCAAAGCCTTTTGGAAGGTCAATCTTTGGCTTTTATAATCATAAAGACACTAAGCACACATTATGGTTTCCTCCAATATTTTTGGGTCATGATATTGTATCATGTCATTGATGAATGCGGAAAGGCCACTCAGGTACCTCTGAATTTTAACTTGCTCATCCTTGATGAATGCGACATATTTTAGTATCTCTAAGAATATTCTTTCATACTCATCTATTTTCATACTTCCAAGATTGAGTTCAAAGAGATCCCTCCAAGTAACCTTATTCTCATAAATGTGTTGCACATGTGCAAACTGATCCCATCACATTGATGTTTTTCCTTTTAGATGATCGATGAAAATTCTCCCTTTTTCCTGCACAGAATAATTATGTAGTTGGAATTACATCCTCATACCTAGCAGTAATGTCTCTACATATTCATCCTTCTTGTGCTCACTATAAATGTTAGGAGGCTTGATCTTGTACATTTATGCCTGTATCTCATTGACCCCAGTCCTTTTCTTATGATTTCTGACATGAGATGGACTTTAAATACTGGACACTTTCCTAAACGAATTCTTTGGTGAGTGATGATGATTCCTTTCAACACTTATTTTATTTCTTCTTTTCTCATCATGAGACCTATTACTTCTTCACCTACTTGTATCTGTATCCTTATCCATTTTATTTTCTATTTTTTCCAAACTTATGATCAACTAGACAATGAAGCCATATTATTGTTCCTTGGATTTCATAAGCCTTTCATTATCAACTTTATAGATCTGGAAATATTTTTTCAATCGCTTTATAGTTTCTACCAAGTTAATGTGCTCATCCTTGGATTATGTACCATCAACACCCAAATCGATATAGAAATCCCCATATCCATCATCATGGATAAAATATGTTTGTGCATCTTTCATGGTTTTTGACTTTCTACAATAATATTTTGTCCTACCATAATAGCTAATAATTCTGCAAAATGTGAAGGAAAAAAGATTTGTTAGATGAATTCATGAAAAATCTTCACCATTTTGTCAAAATCCTTTCTTATGGAGCTGGTGTGTGCACTGGTATTTACTATTCAATCCATACCATTGTGTAATGTCAATGTTAAACATATACACCACATATTGGTATTGTGCATGCACCACATACTTTCCTCTACGTAGCTCACAACTTCAATGTGCACTCTCGTGCACCATTCTTTTAATGCGCATTTCCAAAATTGCACCGTGCAGCATCGAAAATTTAGTGTGCACAATTACACATTCTTATTTTATGTCCACCATGAACACACTGTAATTTCAAATTCAAATTTGACCACTTACCCGTATGAATTTTTCCTTTAGTAGATACTCGACTCATGCAGGCTCAGTGTTGAAATTGGATCTCTCATAATTATCTCTAATACCGCTATTACTTATCAAACTACTTGTGATACCATACTATAATATTACCCAACTTACTACTAAGCAATGCTACTCCAAAATCTAGTGTGCAATTTCTACTCTATAACATTAGTTTGCGCATAATTACTTGAAGTAACGTGCTTAACCCCAAGATAATTCATTCCACACAAATTATAAATGTTGAAGTAATAAAAAAAAATTGTGTGCACAACCATTCTAGCGTCACATGCCAATGCATCTTCCTTTTGCATGCATACTACTTCCTTGTGTGCACCAAAAAATCTAGCCTCTTGTGCACATAGAGTAATTCTCTACGTGCACAACCAATCTAACTTCTCCATGAAGACTCATGACCATTATAATAAGTTTAAATTAAAATGAAATATAAAAACAACTACTCATGCACAACTACAAATACTGACTATAAACACCACCCTTACATGTGCAAGCAACATTATACATAATAACAACAACTACTTATTTGCAACGACATACAAGAATTAAGCCCATATTAATGATAGATAATTAAGAAAATGATAAGGCACACATTAAATGAGAAAATCACATAAAGACACTTATATTTTTTGAAAATTCATCAACTATCTGCATAATTTAGATGTTCCTCCCAACCATAGAATTTGTTGCTCATATACTTTGAGCAACAGGTCACCTTCGATCTAGGGTTTAACTCCACAAGGGAAAAAGGTTCCTAATGACAGGATAAGCTCTGATGCTCAACATAATTGTGCAATCCAAGGTTATACTATTGCAATTAGCCTAAATTGTCTCATTCCCCAAGCAATTGGTACACCTAAGGAAGTGTGTCGCTTCTCTTCTCAATAGTCCCTCAACTACCCCAATTCCCTTATAGCAATAATTTGTACAAGATGTATCAGATCCCTACAACTAATTCCTATCTCACCAAGTAACAATTCCCAACAATACTCACACCTGGGAGAATGCTCATGAGCCTGACAATCTACCTCTTCGACAACAAGTCTCTCACCTCGGGAGATTTCGCATGAGCCTGACAACCTGCCTCTTCGACAACAAAACTCTAGTTACAAAAAAAAAACTCCTTTATAATATTTTCCCTGTAGATAAGGTAATAGTCATCCTTTCTCAGTTGGTCTGACTGCTTCTCCACATGAGAAATGAATAATAGATTTTTTTTCCAAAATACAATAAGACTAAAAAATATATTTGTGTTCCTTAAAATAGACACTTGTCACCTTTAGAAGCAGATTTAGCCACTCCGTGAGTCGTTCCCATCCCTAGGAACTTAGGATAAATAATTATCCATAACTTACACTTTTATGAAAATGTTAATAAAATATTCGCTAGGACTTAAGTCCCCCTCCTTTTCCCTTTTTCCGATGGAGTTAGCCCCCCATCTCTTCTCTTCTCATATTCCTACATGAAACAATATGATAATATTAATAAGTTGAGTATGTGCAGAGCCTTTCTTTGATGTGCAACCATGCACACTTACCCAGTTGTGTGCAACACTATGAAATGTGCCCACCATTTCTTTGTTAATAATTCCCGTGCACTACTTAGGTGTGTGAAAATCTAAATCTTGGTGCCAACGAATCACCAACCTATACATACATTACATTTACAATTTTTACCAATGACTCACCATCCTATATGTACTACAAAGAGGTTTGGATTAGGGACATTACATCAAACTATTGAAGGAAAATTTGGTTATGGAAAAAAATAGGATGAAACAAAATGCAGATCAACATCGCAATGAAAGTGAATTTGAAGTGGGGGATCAGGTATTTCTCAGGATACAACCATATAAACAGATGTCCCTCAAGAAACAAAAAAGGATAATAAATTATCACCAAAATATTATGGCCGCTATGAGGTTTTGAAAAGGATTAGAAGTATGGATTATAAATTGGAGTTGCGTCCATATTCACGTGTACATCCAGTCTTCCCCGTTTCTTTATTAAACAAGGAAATAAACAACAAGATACCAGCCCAAGCTATTTTACCAAAGATTAATGAAGAAGGGAAAATCATAGTATAACTAGAAACAATCCTTGAAACAAGAATTAAGCAACTAAGAAATCAAGCAATTATCGAGTACTTCGTCAAATTGAAGAACATGCCAGTGGAAGAGGAAACACGGGAAGATGAGTTCTTCATGTAGAAACACCCATAGTTATTCAGGTTGAGGAAAACACTTATTTTAAGGGGAGGGTTACGTTAATACCTAGACAAATCCCATGTTATGTTTAAAATCCTTATTAAGAACTAAATATTGAAGTATTACATTTATTTTATAATTGTATATTGGCTAGAACCCTTCATTGTACCCTTTCAATATAATTGTACCCTTTGTCTCACAAATATATACCAAGGAGACCTAGTCTTAGCATAATATTATCTCATCTCATATTGTATTATGAACTAAATATATTGTAAAATGAGGTTTCCTCGTCGAAGTGGACTTCATTCATCGACTTCTTATCATTTTTAAGGCATTGAATCTTAACAAAAGGATCACGTGATACCATTTTTTGGGGCCATCCCTACTCTAAGAAACCATTTAATTAATGTATTCATCCCCTAGAAGAACTCCCACAATGCACGGTCATGTGCATGATTTATAACATATTTTCTCCCAACCTTTGAATGAACCACATCTTTGGTTCCGTAGAAACCAATACTCCCTGAAACAACATAGACCAAACCATGAAATATATGAAGATAAGCGTCCCTTCAAGATGAGATTGAAAATTACCAATAAGGGGAGACAAATAGAAGCAAAGAGGTCTCCCTCACAGGTACACTAGTCAACCTTGTTGAATAACAAGGGGGCGAAGGAAGGAATATTTAAAAGGTTATATAGATTCCTCATTCACGAATATTTTCTTCAATAATTTGGTATTTATCAATCATGGGTGGGGTCAGTTCATTTGTCATAAAATTAGTTCATTTTCCTTGAGATAGGTCAAACTAATAGGTATTTAGGGACACAATTCAAATATAAAAATGGATGGGATAATCTAGAGGATTTTAAAATCCTTATTCATAAAAATTGGGTATTGTTCCATGCAAATGTGATACTTTCAACCAGTGAAATTTTCTTACAAATATACAAAACATAAAAAATAAAGTGTGGAAATGGAAAAAGAGTTAAAAGAATTTGAAACTGAACTCAATGATGTATATTATCAAATGAAATAAGGGAGGTGACATATTATTTACATAATCTTTGTTATCCATGGAAACAAAAAACCCTATGATTGGAGGTTCATCTATGAAATGAAAAAAATATATGGCGATAGAGGTAGGCTCTTCGATTAACCCTCGTGGATCAAAGTTTCAGGTTGAATTGACAATGTAGATAAGTAAGGCATCGATCTGTCGGTCGATGGTTCTCGTATATTTTTTTGGGTATGGATCTTACTTATGGCTCTTCGATATAGATATTGGAGAACAACATCAGATTCCTATAATCATTGTGGTTCCCACTTAAAAATGAATCGATTTAGATCATATATTAGATGGGGTCAGCTGACAGAGTACTTCAATGAGAAGAATCCTCATTAAAAATCAGTTAAATCACGTACTATGGAGGTCAAAAACCTAAATTATGGTGCATATTGCATTGGCTCGGAGGATGTTTTTGTTTCATATGATGAATTCATAAGCATGCAAATATTAAAGAAGGCCACCGATTTGGCGAGTTCATGCCCGTTCGATCCCCCTTATGACTCATCCCAAGAATCCTCACTCTATTTGACGCCTCTCATTCAATGAGAAAGGTGGTCAATATCCTTCCAAATTCAAGATTTATCATTCTAGCAGTAATATTCCTAAGGAGGAGGAGGTTGGTTTTCAAGGCTCTATATCAAAGACATAATTGCATACAGATAATTCAATGAAGAGGGACATAAATGAAGGACACAATGGAGACACAGATATTTCCCTTTCATCCTCAGGACAAAAATGCCAAGTGAACAAGAAAGACAAGTGATGGAAAGCGTGCAAAGAGTGAAGGTGAATAGTGGTGGGAGATGGCATAGAAATTTGTGACATATCCAGGATGATTGGAAAAACAACAATGGGACATTTTTGTGGTAATTTTTTTTCCCCTTTGGGGATAAAAAAATGGTTGGAAGTTAATTGGCAGCAAACAATAGGATACTTACCAGTATTTCATACCCTCACAAGAGGGTAGATTTGTTTTAAGTTCAACTCGTATGGGCACATGATGGGAATTTTTAGCAGAGCCTATGGTTGGGGACTCTCGTGTCGGGTTCTAAAAGAATGGTCAATTTATTTTAACCCGGCATGGGATGTTTTCTCTCTTGTAAAAATTTGGGCTATATTACAATATCTCCCATTAGTATTTTGGAGAGAATATTTTTTGAAGGAAATAGGGAATAACATTGGCAGGATTGTTGGTTTAGAACCGGGATGAGAATCCAAGGTAGATCATCGTTTGGTATGGATTCAAATTGAATTCGATCTTTGTGATGGTCTACACGATGAGATTGAATTGTTATGGGGATTTTTTTGATCTTTCAGAGGATTGACTACTGGTGAATCCCCATCCGATGTTATAGTTTCCATGTTGTAGGTCATATGCCGGTGTAGTGTAGCGGAACTCCCGCCCATTTTCCAGCGTTTTCAAAAAATTGGAAAAGAAAAATTGCGGTGGCGACATGAGATAATGTGGATTGTGTGGTAGAAAAAAAACCTCATCTTAGCCTTTTGGGAGGTATTGCAAGAAAGACATCGCATCAAGATATTTCGAATAAGGAACAAAATCTTGTTTTTCATGTTAATGCCAATGTTGATATTTCTTCGTAAAAAACATTTGATGTTGTAACAGACCCGACCCATCCTCCCATGATTTCTACTCTTTTATTCTCTTACACATCCTGATGTTTCTCCTCCTCCAGAAGATTCCATTAAATTTTTAGAGAGAGATGACGGTAAAACATTTCATGTTGTTCCTGTTATCCACCAAAGTTTCACTATGGTGAATTTCCGCTGAGCCGCCAAAGATTGAACATTATTGTTCAAAATTCAGAAGTTCAGAAATTCAGCCGGTCTAAAAGACCACCTGGTTACTCTACATTTCCACAAAAAATTGTAATAAGAGGTGTTGGCATGATGAATTTGTAAAAGGTCTTAGCCACCTTAAGTCCTAAGCGTGAGTTATACTCTGGAGTGTTTTTTCACTTACTAATTATATT
>ML803345.1:380526-396658 GCA_009831015.1 Picea engelmannii | reverse complement strand
TAAACAAAGACTTTGGAGGTCAAGAAGGTGTACTATCTATGTGTGTGGATGCAAATTGATGTCAAATCTATATCTATGAGGTGATATTTGTCTAATTCTTTCTTTAAATTTTGTTATATTGGCTTTCAAAGGGATGTTATCATATTGAAGGAGTAGGAATTATCTAGATTTCTGTTATTCCTATTTTCTCATTTACATTTAGAGATATTGATGTATATGTGTGTTTTGTTTAACTAACATATTCTCAAGTTTCTTGTGTAGGTGACACCATTTACATTAACAAGTTTATGTGCAAGGAATTTTAAGACTTACAGGTTCATATCTTGGAGTGGTGAAGTAGCTTGTTTTCTGCCAACAACTCCAAGGACTTAAAGACTCAATTCCCTCCTTAGTTCATCCGAAAGACTCCATTACCCAAGGGTTTAAAGGCTACAATTTCCTCTCTCTTCCTCTTTCTCAAGAAATTCAAAATTGCTTTGGTAACTTGTTGTTTAGTTTGCTTTCTTAGATACATTTCAGATTCTAAATCATTCATATCTAAGTATTAAGCTGTCCAAATATTAGATCTAGAAGTCATATTTCAAATTGGTTATCTTAATCTAGATCTAGTTTCAAGAAAAGTCAAATTTTGAGCATTTTACTTCCAATTTTTAAAGGCTGAAATTTGATTTATTTGAAAGTGATTTCAAGTTTATATTTAGCAATTATAAGTGCTCTGTATTTCTATTTTATAACAGCAACAAAAGGACCCTAAGGAAACTAGCTCTTTAGCTTGAGTTCGTTAGTTAAATTTTTGCCGAAAATTGCAAAATAACTTAGAATTTTTTTTGAAGTTATGTCTCATAATCCAAGACACTTCTAAAGTGTTTTTGGGAATATTTTATCCTTGTTTTATTGCTGTTTTTTGCAGGTTGGTGAACAAATAGAAGGAGGTTTTGTCCGTTTTGGGCAGATTAGGGGCATCCGGGACCCCCAGAGGCCAATTTTCTACTTCATAATGCTTTGTAAATTTTTGTAAGAGCTTGTGAGCCCCCTAATGAATGCTCACGATTCATCCCAATAAGAATTGTATAAAGTCATAATAAAATAAGCGGAGCTACAAGCTCCCGCTCTTCAAACCCCCCAGGGGGGAGTGGTGTTGTGGTGATTTTGTCAATTTTTGTATAATTTGTTAGCTTAGGACAGTTTCCTTTTCTGCATGTAGAACAATAATTGTTAGTTTAGATTTCAAATTTAGTATTTCATTTTGGAAAATAAACCGTCCCCTCAGCGACCTCAAAAGGGGCCTGGTCAGCGTGGACTTGGTAATTAGTCAAACATTTACTTTTATGCTGGCAAAATAAACTATCCCCTCAGTGACCTCGAAAGGGGCCTGGTCAGTGTGGATATAGTAATTAGTCAAACACTTTTATTTTCTGTCTTAAAATAAACCAAATTCTCCTCAGCTCATAGTGTTGTTCCTGACCCTTCCAGTTGCGAGCTCGTCTCGATCTGCTGGGAGTAAGTTCATACACGTTGTGCTGGTCAATGGTTGATAGATCTAATTAGGACAAACCCCCGAAGTTGTTAATTTGATGTGCGAGAAAACACCTTAAAGTGACCTAAGAAGTAAGGCGGGCCCTCTCGGGACCTGGCTTCCCACCTGTTTTGGACATCCAGCACTTTGAGTGGGCTTTACTGGTGAGACCATTTGGGTTTCGGTAAGGCTCTCCGCAAGTTTCCAAGCGAAGAATTAACCTCCAAGGAGGCCCAAACCATTTCACTAATTGAACTTCAATTTACCCTTAATAAAACACACGAACTACATTGCCCACGACTCTCTTTAAGGCACTGGTCTCAATCATTTACAAGCAATAAAGCCACAGGCTTCACATTTCATAATTTGGTTATATGTTGATGTAAATGATAACTTGCACCTGGCAACTGTTTCTTAGTATCCTTTTGATGCAAGTTAATTTGATTATATATATATCGTGGTAAATGCATGTTCATGTTTATTTCAGTTAAATGGTTAATGGTTTGAAGAAGCAATAAACTCCTAGATTTCATTTTCTTGTACTTAGCTTAAAAAGCCTTAGTATATTTGTTAGGGACTAACCCCCTTGGCTTCTCTAGGAGTTGGCCTAGACGGAGGAGTTGAGGATTAGGTGACAGCACCTTAACTCTCACTTGCCCCCAAGGACACACCGAGTGGATTGAAGATTTCTTCCACATCTCCCAAAGGTGTGTATAAGGCGGCAACAGTTCCCATTCATCGAAAGTCCCCCTCCTTTCTTTCATGTTCCCCTTCTTCCTCCCAACCTTCAAGCCATTCCTCTGGTATCAAATCAGACTATATGTTATTCTCTAAAGTTAGTATTGTTCCTTTGTGGGAAGAATCAGGTGGGATAGCTCTGGACCTAGCCCCCAGAGGTCATGCTGGGAGAAAATTGAGAATCTATTTAGAAAAAACCCAGGAAGCCAAAGATATTTGAAGTGGTAAATAGTTAACTTTGTTAGGGGTCCTCAGAGAAAGGAAAGTCTAGTCCAAGGTCACAAAATGAAATTGCTATCCTTTAAAACACATGGAGTGGGAGACACTCCCAAGTTGTTGTCCCTCAAACAATTTTGTGCAATGGTAAATGCTGATGTTTTAATTCTCCAAGAGACAATGTGCACTAGTGTAAAGGCGAAAGAGAGTTTCATTTCTTAGCTCAAGGGATGGGTTTTTTTTTCATATCTTAACAACTTTCAACCCAAAGACTAAGGTGTTAAAAGTGGAGCTTATCCCTTCATGTATTGTGGTTCAAATGGATAGTTGGTTCAATTCTTCGTTTAAAATTTGCAATGTTTACGTTCCATATGTTAATAGGTGGTGTTTTGGGGATTGTTTAAGTGATTCAAATGTGTTAAATTATAGAGACTTAATTCTAGGGGATCTAAACTTCACATTATCGATTGCTGAAGTCTGGGGCCAAAATACCCACCAAGACCCGTTGGAATCCTATTTCTCCATGTGGATGGAGAAGCATAATGTAATAGATATGGCCCCACAGAAGATTTCACATACCTGGAGCAATGGGAGGAAAGGAGAAAATTTGATAGCAAAAAAAATTGATGGTTTTTTTATTTATGAATGAATGATAGAAAATCGGTGGGACATTTCTTCTTGGGTGGAAATAGAGGGACCCTCAAACCACCTGTCGATTCTAATTGACTTATCTAAAGGTGAAACGTCTATACCTATTCCAATGAAATTCAATCCAGAATGGTTAAAAGAAAAATGTTATCGAAAGTTGTAAATTAATGATGGATCCCATTGATGTGGATGCAGGTTATACATACATGAAATAATTTACCTTAAATATAGGAAAAAAAAAAAAGAGACAATTCGATGGTCTAAATATTTTTGAAAAAACCAATCGGCAGAGATTTTGAAGTTGGAAGTTAAGTTAGGAGGCGTCCTTTAGACCGAGAGGACAGATCTTTATTTCAGGAGGAAGAGGCATTGATACAAGATATAATGGTTAAAAAACAAGAATTCCTCAAGAAATAGGAATCCAAATTGAGACAAAAAAGTACGACAATGTGGATTAAGGAAGGAGACAACAATACAAAATTTTTCCAGAAGATTTCCAATCACCACAAAGTTATAAATTCCATAATGGAAGTGAAGGATGTCGATGGGATGAAGGTAACAAGTCAAGAAAAGATAGACGATGCATGTCAAAAATATTTCTCCGATTTGTTCAAAGAGCCAGCGGGCTGCCCCATAGCCAAGATTGTAAAGGTTTTTTTCCATTTTTGCTTCTCATATTTCCCTTGAAATGAAAAAATCCCTTCAATAAAAGTTCACATAGAAATAATTGTTTCATACCCTTTCTTCATTCCAAATATGAAAAAGTCCAGGCCCAGACGACCTAGCGGTCGAATTTTATCGATTATTAGATACTTTAAAGGAGGGTCCTCTAAAGGTGGTAAATGAATCCAAAAGGATGGGTAGGATGTGGGTTCCTCTCAACACAACCTTTGTTCCTATTATACCAAAGTCCCATAACCCTTCTTCTTTTGAATATTTCTGGCACATTTCTTGCTGTAACCATATTTATAAACTTATTCCCAAACTCATAGAAAATCGTTTGAAACCAATTTTCAATAGTTTCATTTCATAAGAACAATATGGTTTCCTGTTCAATCGTCAAATCCATGAAGTTGTTTCCGATACGAAAAAATTCCTCCACTCCATTAAGAAAAAATATATCCCTTCTTTTTTCATGAAACTAGACCTGTCAAAAGCTTATAATAGAACAAATTGGACTTTCATTAAACTTTCATTGATTCAATTGGCTATGAACCTAGAAACATTAAATTGGATTATGGGATGTACCAAATCCCCCTCTTTTGTTTCTCTAATAAGCGGTCCCCTCTCCCTTCTCCCTGTTTTATATCCTCAAGAGACCTCATATAAGGATCTCCTCTCTCCCGCTTTAAGTTTCAGCTCGTTGCTAAAGGTTTAAGTATTTTGATTAAAACAACAAGAAGGGATGGACAAATAAAAGGAATTAGGATCTTAAACTATGAAATTCTTACTCATATTATCTTTGTTGATTATGTGATTTTGTTTGGTGTAGGAACTTGCTCAGAGTTTCAAGCATTACAATCTCTACTAGAGCTTTTCTGCCTTGCTATAGGAATGCAAGTAAACAACGTAAAATACTCAGTTCTTATCAATGGACTGCAGGAGGACGTTGCAACCTAGTTTCAATGAATCCTACCGTTTACTAAAAATCATCTTGATGAAGGGATTAATTATTTAGGTTTCATGCTGAAAATAAATGACTATGATTTCAGGGATCAATTGTGGCTCTCTGTAAGAATTCAAAAAAGAATCTCGTTCTGGGCCCATCGATGGCTATCAAGGGGTGGAGGACTAGTTCTATTGAATGTTGTACAACGAAATATCCCTATTTATTGGGAAGCAATAAAAAAAAGACCAAAAGGAATTCTTCACAAAATCAGGAATTTATGCTCCCATTTCTTATAGGCCGACAATTAAGCAAAGCATCACTTTCCTTTGGTAAATTGGACAAGGTTGGCCATGCCAAAAGATCTTGAAGGTTGGGTATCAAGAACTTGGTCTGATTCTATCGTGCATTGGCTACGAAAATCATGTGGGGGCTGATAGACAATTACATTCTCTGGAGAAAAGTGATGTCTTCCAAGTATATCTCGAGGAAATCACTCATATAATGAAACAGGACACTTGTAAATAATACTCAAAATGGCTTGATTTGCTAGAAGGAACCGGTGGAGGTGTTTCCGTTAATAGG
The DNA here is from genome assembly GCA_009831015.1 of Picea engelmannii. NCBI lineage: Eukaryota > Viridiplantae > Streptophyta > Pinopsida > Pinales > Pinaceae > Picea > Picea engelmannii. The sequence goes on along the minus strand of ML803345.1, from coordinate 391,349 downwards.
TAAACATATCCTATGGAATGTCGACAATGGTAAGAAATTAAAAATAGGGGAAGATCCTTCGGTTGGATCAGGGGATGGCTTCAAAATCCTAAAATATATGATAACCATCCTTCACGATAATGTAATTTACACCTTAAGTGTTGCTGCAATTCCAAACTTGGATAGAGCAAGTCGAACAAAGTGGGAAAATGCATGTATGCTAGATTTGGAATTTGAGAATGTAAAAATATTGGGGGATTATGTTGTTGCTTTAAAATCAAATTCATTCTGCTAAAAGAATACAAAGCAAACTCTTTATTTTGGACATGCAATGAAAAAAAAGGGATTTACACTGTAAATATAGGATATAATTTGATGATTGTACAAGAATTCACACAAGAAAGGAAATGGTGGTGGAAGTTTATATCAGAACAAAAGGCCCCCTAAAATAAAAAAATATTATTTAGATGGATTTCGAAAACAAGATTATAACCTGGGACAATGGATTAAAAAGAGGATGGTGTGGCCCAAACTGGTGTTGTCTTTGTAAAAAAAATTTGAATTGGTTCAACATTTTTTAATAGACTGTCCTTTGCTAGTCAAGTTTGGAGTGAGGTTGAAGAAGATTTAAAACTTCAAGGGATGAAACCTCGTTAAATGTGAAGAGGTGGGTAAAACAGTGGAAGGATAATTCAGGATCACATTCTCATATTTCAAATCCCTTTTTCTTTGTTTATTCCCTATGGTGGGATAGGAGCAATGTCATTTTCCAAAACTCTTATATTCCCTTTACGATGGTGGCGGGTTTGATTGTCAAGTTAGTTGGAGAGTATAAATCGGTTCCTAAATTCAAGAACATAAGGTAACGAAATTTTCCTCAAATAGAGGATGATATACCCCGGGGCTTCTATGATGAGGCCAATCATGGCCATAGCCCCATCTGTGGGGATATGACCAAGTTGCATTTTTTCTCTATACACTATGTTCCTAGGATAGTTACAAACAATAACGATGAAATTGCAGCACTATGGGTTTTATTGTTTCATGCCGATATGATGTACTTGTGTAAGTTACAGGTGCTTGGGGAGTCACAATTAGTGGTATTTCATCAATGAAAAGGATTCTTTTCAGGTGAGGAAACTGCAGCCTATAATGAACCAAGTATGGGAGCTAATCAACAAAATTGAATGGTTCTCTTGTAGGTATATTCTTCGATAACTCCGTGAAGACGCAAACAAGTTATCAAAGGATGATGTAACCTTTGAGGTTGGAAAATTTAGTCGCCAGGAATTTTTTGAAAATCAAATGATATCAAAGATGAATTTTGGACTCTAGAAAAATGATTATTTTTTAAATTTTTGGAAATAAATGTATAATAAAGTAAGTGTAGAAGGGAGTGAAAAGGTTAAATGTAAGTGAAGGATATTCGACATTTTTTGGACGACAATATGTATATTTCTAATGATACGGAATAATTTTTTTTTTCATTCTCTGAAAAATGAAACAAGGGAGGCACAAATATATTGTAGCCTTGGAAAAATGCAGAGTTTTGGAAAAAAAAGATTCTCTTGTTTGTTGGAATAGGAGTAAGCCTGGAGGCCCAAAAGTAGAGCACTATGTATCAACGCGGGAGACCAAACTACAAAATATTTTTGGAAATTCACAAACCATCAAAAGTATTTCAAATCAATATGGTAGTTAAAGGATGAGATTGGGAATTCAATATGGCATATGTCACAATAGCCTTGTTTTCCATTCTGATTAATTGTGGATGGTCCACTTTATTTAAATTAGGAAATGGACTTAGAAAAGGTTTCCCCTTATCCCCATATCTCTTTATTTTGGTAGTGGACGGCTCATTTATCCAGGTAAAAAGGATGAATTACTTTTAGGGGATCAACATGGGACAATTTTTTAAGCTCTATTACTTGGTATTCATGATGATGTGTTGATATTCTATTTTTTTTTTAATTATATATTGTTTGGTTTTGGATGATATTTTATCATTTTTTTTTAGTGAAGATATATGCATGATCACAATTATATATATATATATATATATATATATATATTTATATATATTCCCAGAAAATGGAATAATTCATGAATCTTTTTTCTCATATGTTTAACTTCACAATCAAATATCTAAGTGAGGGGTTAAACTATTTATGTTTTAATATTAAGCTAAAAAATATGGAATAATGGATTGAACCTTGATTATTTCAAAGGTTGAGCAAAAAGTGAACCACGGGGGCAATAGATAGATTTCTAGAGGAGGTAGACTAGTGCTCATCAATTTAGCTTTAAAGGCAATCCCAATGTATGGGCATCTATTGACCATTATTCTGAAAGGAATTATTCTCCTCTAGTTTTCAATTACCTATACAAAGGTTCCCATCTAGTTAATTGGAGAACTCTTTTAAAGCCTAAGAACATGGAAGGATGGGGGTTAAAGGAGGGGATGGATTTTGGTCATGCCTTAGTTGCAAAGTCATTGTGGGTGTTCTTGATGTAGGATAGTCTATGAAGGAAAATAATCATTGCCAAATATATTGATCTGACGTTGATGGTGGACTGGATTCGATAAAGGAATACAAATTCTCCAAATGCCTTCCCTATAATAGAAAATTTTATCACATGGTAGGTTGAGAATGGAAGGAAACTAAGAATCTAATGCAATAGTAATTTGTTGGGAAGCAGTTATTCTCCCAAAGGTCTTGGTTATTTAGTTAAGAATTGTCGAGAAGACTACTATATGGTCTCAAGGCTTGTCTTCGATGGTTTTTCTGGTATTGTATGAAATTTTGCATGATTAGTGGTCTGGTTTTATTTCATAACTTCATTAAATGAGAATCATGATGAACTATCATGGTATTCTCACCAATCTGGAGGCCCATGCTCAGCAGAACTAGGGTACAAAGCTTTGATGGAACTAGGTACCGGGAATCCACTATGATGGTTCAAAAGTGTATTGTTGATCAAAGGGTCGCCAAAAGATATCTTATTTTTCTAGTTGGTTCTCAAAGTGAACGTTTTAACATGGGATCGACTCCAACAACGAGGACAACAAGGACCGAGATTATGATATCTATGTAAGGGGTTCGTGGAGAAAATTTTTCACCTTTTCTTAGAATGTTGTTTTACCCAATAGGCGCGGAAGGAGGTTGGTAACCATTTGGGTATTTAAAACTTGTGGAAAAAGAACAATGTATAGGACTGTGTTAAATATTTTTATTTATATTTGTCATTAAAATCATGCAGTGCCCTACCAATTCTAGTCACTTGGGGGTTGTGGTTGGCTCGAAATGCCTATTTATTTGAGAATAAGGAATACCCCAAAATCAAAGTTTCATAGCAGGAGTTAGTGTTGCTTATGTTTTATAAGGTGCTTCCATCCTGTTGGAAATTGTACTTATAAGTGGGTGAGATTTTTATGTCTTTGTCGATCTGTCTGAAATTTCGTAAGTGTAAGTCACAGGTTTACTAAAAAGTCAGTCGGCAAGCAGGAATATATAAATGGATCCGATTTCTATCTTCTTGATCTACGGTAAGTGGTTGAAGAGTTAGTCGAATTAATGACAGTCTTAAATGCTGAGTTGGTCTTATCTTTTGTAGGAATTATCAGTCGGAGTCCATATAAGTATGAATCATTTAGTTATTCTATGATGCTGAAGAGAAGCAGTTGATGCATATAGAAGAAGTGGAGAGGTAGAGAGAACCAACAATACCTAAAGAGTTGACAAAAGAAGTCATTAGAGCTGAAGCTCATCTCTGCCATTTTTTTTTGTATTCGTACACAGTGCCAAAGTTCCTTAATATCAAGTTTTTTGTGTATTGAAAAAGTTTCTATCTTATTTCTAAGTTTATGTGCTAAGCATAGCACTGTGTTATTCTGAATTCATAATCATTTCATGAAGTGTGTATATTCAGAGCACACAACAAACTGAGTAGTTTGTGTACTGTGCAATGGTCTTGAGAATTCTATCGCGTAGCCTGTTTGCTGTGCAGTATTTGAAATTGTGTTGCACAGAGTAGACTACATGCAGTGTTGATCCATCAAATCTCTCCTTCTAATTGGTATCAGAGCAGGTTCTATCAGAACAAGTTCATCAGAGCAGAAACTCTTTTGAAACTGAAATATGGATTCTACCTCAAATCTACAACCTCCCACTTTTATAGGAAATAATTACGAGATGTGGTCCTTGAACATGAAGGATTTTTTTTGAGGTCAATATGTATGGGAAATAATGGATAATGGCTATGTGGAACCAATATATCAGAGATCATATAATGCTCTCACACAAGCGGAGAAAGATGTCTTGAAAGATCAAAGAAAAAAGGATGGAAAGGCCTTGTTTTACATACATCAAGCCATGCATGAGAGCATACTCCCAAGATTTGCATAAGAAAAGGAAACCAGGGAAGCATGGGACACATTAAAAACCTCTTATCAGGGTATGGAAAAAGTAATGACTACAAAACTATAGATTCTTAGAAGATATTTTGAAACCATGACAATAAAAGATTCAGACATAGTAGATTCATTCTACACCCACGTCATTGGACTGATAAATCATATTAAGTATCATGGTGAAACCGTATCATACAAAAAAGTTGTTGAGAAGGTGCTTAGGAGTCTTCTTCCTAAGTTTTATACCCTTGTTGTGACTCTAGAAGAAGGAAAATACCTGAGTCAATTCAGTCTAGATGAACTGCAAGATGTCCTCATCAATCATGAACATAGATTGAATAGATCAAATATGTCATTAAAGAATACATTTTCCATGCAGTCATCTATAAGTCGTGGAAGAGGAAGGGGGAGAGATAACTCTAGAGGTAGAGGAAGAAGTTCTGACAGAAGCGCATGCAATAACAATCTTGGAAATACTGGTGGAAGAGGTCAAAACCCAAGTACCGACCAATCAAGTTGTCAAAAAACTAAAAAATAAAAGATTCAATTCCATTACTATAAAAGGTATGGACATTATGCATATGAGTGAAGAAAGAGACAAAACAATCAAAACAAACAAATTCAAGATCAAACACACAACGAAAATAACCAAACTCACCCTATTTTTATGGCACACGCAGTAGAAATGAATATAGTGTCACCAGTTGAATGAAATGTTTCTCAAGAAAGTCCATGTGACATATGGTACTTAGATTCACGCTATAGTAACCAGATGACATGAAACATATAATTGTTTTTAAGTTTGGATGACTCAGTCCAAACCAAGGTTACACTCAGAACATATATCCAAGTCATTGTCTTAGGGAAAGGTAGTATAAACATTTTAACCAGACAAGGAGAACAAAAAATTATGATTGATGTATATTATGTTTCTGGTCTGAATCATAATCTTATGAGTACAGGGAAACTATTACAAAAATGATACATAATATACATGGAAGATACTCTCTATGTGATCATCGATAAATTCCCAAGCAATCTTATTATAAAAAAAATTCCAGATGACAAGTAACAGGATGTTCCCATTGACATTAAAACCAATCAAGAAGAAGAATACAATGCAAATTTTTGATAAAGGAAAAAGTTTGTAGTCAGAAACTACATTTACAACAAAAAGTGTGTGCATTATTAAGAAAGGAGAAAATGGCGCAAAGATGAAGGCAACATTTCGATCTGAAACACATGATGATTCCTGGTTATGGTATTTCAAATTTGGAAATTTGAACTTTGGAGATCTAAAGTTTCTACACACAAAGGATATGGTAAAAGGCTTACCATTGATTGAAAAACCAAAAAGGATATGTGAAGGATGCATATTTGGCAAGTAGCACAGAGAATCGTTTTCAGTTCACAATTCTTACAGAGTAAAAGATCCATTGGAAATTGTACACTTAGACATTTGTGGACCAATGCAAACTCCATCTATAGGATTCAATAGTTATTTTCTAACATTCATTAATGATTTCTCAAGAAAGACATGGATTTATTTCCTAAAGAATAAATCTAGCGCATTGGGTTATTTTCAATAGTTTAAATCACTTGCGGAGAAGCAGAGTGGGTACTACATCAAGTGTCTAAGAACAGATAGAGGAGGAGAATACATTTCAAGAGAATTTCAAAACTTTTGTAAATTCTACAAGCAATTTACGGTGCGATACACACCAAAGAAAATTGGTGTTGTAAAAAGAAAGAAGAGATCCATCATGGAAATGACATGCAGTATGTTGACAGCCAAACATTTTTCAAAGGAGTATTAGCCTGAGGCAATGTAAAGTGTAGTATACATCTTGAACATATGTCCGATAAAGAGTGTGAAGAATAGAGTTCCTCGGGAAGCCTGGGCAGGTTCAAAGCATAATGTGGCGCACTTAATTTTTTTTATTTTCTTCTCATACACACATGTTCCAGATAAAATAAGAAGGAAGTTGGAAAAAAAAAGACAAAAATGTATATTTGTTGGGTATTCTGAAGAAATAAAAGGATACATGATGTATGACTTCGTCCCAAGAAAATTCATAATCAACCGCGATGTTAAGTTTGTGGAGAATGAAGCATGGGACAGAACCATAGAAAAGACAATAAAAATTATTGACGCAACGAAGCATGATGACACATAATATGAAATGGTTCAAACAACATGCATAGGTCAATGCACAGTCCCATCGATATCTATCACTACAACACAAATCACCACACATAGTACTCTAGTAAGAACAATAAGTGTGCAGTATACACCTAGAGTGCAACAAACATCAACAAACAGTCCAAGTAGTTCTACTTCTCCAGATCCAACTTTAGCAAGTATGTTACCAAGAAAGAAAAGAAGTTTGAGTGACATCTATAATGAAGATGCAACAAATTCATTTTTAGTTTTTCTTTGTTTTCACAAATAGATGATCCATTAAACTTTGAAGAAGCAGTCAAAGATGATGTGTGAGCACTACCCATGGATGAAGAAATCATATGCATATAGAACAATCAAACATGGAATTTGGTTGATGTACCTAGATATAAGGATGTTATAAGTGTAAAGTGGATTTATAAAGCCAAGCAAGATGCAGAAGGATATGTATAGAAGTACAAGTAAAGTTTAGTTACAAGATTCTTTACAAAACAACTTGGAATTGGTTACAATGAAACATTTGCACGAGTGGAGAACATGGACACAGTCAAAACCAAGTTAGCTATTGTCGTGCAGTACAAATGGTCAGTTTATCAGATGGATGTCAAGTCAACATTCTTGAATGGAAACTTAGAAAAAAAAGTATATGTGGAACAACCACAAGGTTATGACGTTCCAGGACAAGAAAACAAAGTATACAAATTGAAGAAAGCACTGTATGGTTTAAAACAAGCTCTGAAAGCTTCGTACAATTGCATAGATTCCTATCTCACACAAAATGGATTTTAGATAAGTGAAAATGAGCCAACATTGTACATGAAATCAAATCAGCAAGGTAACATGTTAATTGTTTGTTTATATGAGGATGATTTGATATTTAAAGGTGATTTTGGCATAGAAGAATTCAAGACAGTCATGAAGGATGAATTTGAAATGACTGATTTGGGGCTTATGAGATATTTTATGGGAATAGAAGTGCACTAGTACAAAACTGACATATGTATCTCACAGTCCAAGTATGCACATGAAATATTGAAAATATTGAATATGATGAATTCAAAACAAGCACCAACAACTGTCATACCAAGATTGAATCTAAGCAAGGAAGATAAGTACCAAGGTGAATTCCACACTGTTTAAAAGACTGGTAGGCAGTCTTATGTATCTAAAAATGACTAGACCTGAGATTATGTATGGAGTGAGTCTTATTTCAAGTTTCATGGAAAACCCAAAAGAATCTCATTGGAAGGAAGGAAAGAGAATCTTGAGATATGTGAATGGAACAAAATATTTTGGCATTAAGTACTCCACTTCAGAAGATTTTAGACTAACTAGATACACTGGCAGTGATTGTGTAGGAAGCATAGATGACAAAAAAGGCACCTCAGGGTACAAATTTCATTTTGGAATAGGTATGGTATCCTAGGCATCAAGGAAGCAACCCATAGTGAAACTTTCTTCAACAAAAGCAAAGTATGTTGCAACTACAAGCGCAACTTGTCAAGTAGTATGGATGGGAAGGATGTTAAAAGATGTGTTGTAGGAACAACAAGAACCAACAACATTTTTATGTGACAACAATTCAGCCATCATGTTATCAAAGAATCATGTGTTTCACAAGAAAACCAAGCACATTGATACAATGTATCATTTCATCAGAGAATTGGTGGATAACAAAGAGACCTGTTTAGAATTTTATAGGTAAAAAGAACAAATTGTAGACATTTTTACAAAGGCTTTAGAAAGAGATGCATTTCAGCATCTCCACAGTAATCTCGGAGTCCGTGCAGTAACGGATGAGTGACAGTAAACTGAAAACTCAAATTTTGATGTAATTTTCTTTTGTAATCCTACCTACTTATAATTAACTGGGAATGTTGGAAATTATAATGACAAGTCAGTGAGATCTTTACGTCTCCTCCGATCTGACTGTCAGTGAACTTGTCAGTTAGCTGAAATGTCAGTAAGACAGTTTGACAGTTTGTAAGTGCAAAGTCACACATTTACTCAAAAGTCAATCGAGAAGAAGGAAGATATAAATGGAACCGATTTCTATCTTTTCGAACTCCGGTAAGTGGTTGAAGAGTTAGTCGAATTAATGAAAATATTTAATGTTGAGTCAGTCTTAGCTTCTATAGGAAGTCTCAATCAAAGTCCATATAAGTCTGAGTCGTTTAGTTAGATGATGATGCTGAAGAGAAGCAGTTGATCCATAGATAAGAAGCATAGAGGTAGAGAGAACCAACAACAACTGAAGAGTTGACAGAAGAAGTCATTAGAGCCCAAGCTCATCTTTGTCATTGTATTTTATATTTGCGCACTACATTAATATCAAGTTTTTTGTGTATTGACAAAGTTTATGTCTTATTTCTTATTTTATGTGCTAAGCATAGCACTGTGTTATTCCACATTCATAAATCATTTCATTAAGTGTGTGTATTCAAAACGTACAACAAACTGAGCAGTTTCTATACTACAGAGTGGTCTTGAAAACTCTGTCGCATAGTGTGTTTTGTGCATAGTATTTGAAACTGCGTTGGGTAGAGTAGACTGCACTTTGTTGATCCACTGGGTCTCTCCTTCACATCTATAAGGCCTGCAAGGTTGATTGTGAAATAGAATATTAACTTCAAAAATACCTGGGGCTTCTTTGATGGGGGGTCCCAAGGAACAAACAATCTGTGTGGCATGAAATTCCTTTTACATCTTTTTGAAGACAATTATTTGTGGGAAAGAAAATTTGTTTTCGGAATCCAACACTTCAGCTAAATTCTACACTTTTTTCTTTATTAAGATTTCCTGCAAAGAGGAGCGTGTTAGCACTACAGGTCTATGGGGACTCTAAACATTGCACAGATTGGATGTTGGACAATGTGCATTTAACTCACATGGATATTTTTTAATTGGATCAACGATTGAAAATTATCTTGAGCCAATTCAAAGAATTATATTTTAAGAATATATACAAGTAATTAAACTCGTAAGCAGACTCTTTATCAAAAGCTTCCCTCATGCTGAACCTTAACGTGATGATTGTGGAGGAGTTTATGGAGGGATCGATTATCTCTAGAATTCAGGAAAATTTTCTTTGATATAAGCACCAAATGCTTTTTGTCTAAGGGAGACTGATTGCAGGAAGTCTATATGAATTTTTTTTGTTTCATAACACTTACTTGATTGGACACAAGACAATACTGACTAAAGTCAATGAATAAATACATGTATGCGTTGTGGTTCGTTTTGAATATACCTTCATTTTCTTAATTGAATTTGCATCTTTTTTTTTTAAAACACAAACAATATCAATTATAAAATTATAAATATAATTTCTAATATTATTTTTTACAAATATAATATAAATTGTTAATTATATAAATGTTATAATAATATTAACTAATTAAAATGAATGAAAAATTAAAAAATGAATTAAATGAAACACATTAATCAAATTAAGAACATAGAATGAAATTAAACTAAATGAATACATAAATGAAATAATAATACATTAAAGGAATACATAACCAAATAAATTAAACAAATACAGAAATGAATACATTAAATGGAATAAGAACACAAACAAATTAAGAACAGAGAATGAATTAAAATGAATACATTAACCAACACATTTACATGAATATATTAAACGAATAGATTTAATAACACAAAAAAACACATTTTATAGAACACATTAAAAGAATACATTAAATGAAAATTAAAGAAAACATTTACGCGAAATGGAATTGAATACAATACATTAAACGAATAAGTTTAATATAACACATTAGATGAATACGTTACAGAACACATTTGAACGAATACATTCCGGAACATAAAGGCAAACACATTGAACGAATAGATTTAATAGAACACATTAGGTAAATACGTTAAAGAATACATTTGAACGAATACATTTAGGAACATAAAAGAAATACGTTAAATGAATTAAGAAAACAAAATTACTAAAAACATATTTAGATGAAAAAAATTGAAATAAGTTAAAAAAAAAAAAATGAATTGAAGCAAATATGTTAAATGAATTAGGAAAACAAAATTACTAAAAACATTTTTCGATAAAAAAAAATTGAAATAAGTTAAAATTGAAATGAATGAATGATTTCAAAACACAAAAATGAATCATACATTATTAACAAAAAGAGAATGATATGTTAACAGCATGAAAATAAACTCAAAACACTAAACTATGATTTATTATAAAATTTTAGTTTCTCATTAAAAAAAAAAAAAAAAAAA
>ML803345.1:359962-371519 GCA_009831015.1 Picea engelmannii | reverse complement strand
AAATAAACTCCTTTCCACTGGAGGCAAACTCATATCAACCCGTGACATAAGAAGATCCCAATCATCCATAACAGGTTCAACGTTTCTTATGTTACTCAAGAGTTGTCGAAAAGCGGCTTGCCTTGGATGATTTCCTTGTTGTCAAAATATTGTATCCAAAGTAACAACAAGGTTGAAGATTTTCCATAAAACTTTCCCTGCTGTATTACCTGCATACAAAGGCTTATCTTTGACAGGAGGCAATTGACCAAGGTTACCCACAAGAATAATGGATATACCACCAAAAGGAGAAGTTTTTTTATCAGGAAATGCTTCTCATAATCGAGAATCTATATGTATGAAAAATCTTGGTCCTAGAAAGCTCATTTCATCAATCAAAATATATCGAATATGCTTCATTTCTTCTTGAAATATTGCCAATGATTGTCCTTGTAGTGGTCTCATATCTTTGATAGGAATTTTTAGAGCGGAGTGTATTGTTTTTGCATGTATATTAAAAGCAATGATTCCTGTCGGAGCGAGTAAAAGCAACGGACTATGGTCATTAGCTACTAAAGCAGAAAGAGCATGAGAAATACAGTGAATAAGAAAAGACTTTCCAGTGCCAGCAGTGCCTTGTATAATCATGTGAAGAGATTCACGATGTTCATATTCAACTGAGTGTCGTAATATGATCTCAAAGGCTTGTCGTTGTTTCTCTGACAAGGATGTTGGTTCAGGAATTGTGGAAAGAGAATTTTCAAAAATATCACCCCTAGATTTGGCAATTTTTATAAAATGTATAGCTTCTTCGGCAACATCATTTGAAGCCATCGATTGATCCCAATTAAATCAAATATCAAATTCCCTTCGGCCAAGAGTTTGAAGGTCAAAAATTGTGATATTGTTTGGAGGTATCAAGCGAGACAAAAATTTCCATTCTTCAAAATCATCTTCAACAATGGTTTCTTCTTCATGGGAATCTTCATCTTCATCAGCAGTATCAGAAGGTGCAGGGGAACGATCAACATGCCGTGCTCGATATCGAAAATTCCGCCAATTTTCAATCATTGTTTCACTAGAGAGGCCAATATCATTGGGAATATTACGAAATGGGTTGTACAAAAGAAACTCAGTCCCACAGAAAGTCTCAAATTCATCAGAACCCTCACTGGGAATAGAATAAAAGCGTGGCCAAACTCGAACAATGGCATGAACATATATATGTTTCCATGGTTATTTTTTACGTTTTCCATCAAAGGCCGAAGATATTGCTATTTCTATCATAGACAAATGATCAAGAAATGAAGATCGATTTTGATATATTTCAAGAAAACTATCTTGAGATGAAAATGGATGGGGATCATTTGATACTTTCTTGAAAACCTTTCTACCAACATTTAAGGAAAAGAATTTCCTACTGCAAACAACAAGAGGTAGTTTCAATAAAATATGACATGTTTCTTGTGCACCAATGTCACGATCAACAAGGGTTTCTGCAAGGAACCTTCTGTATGCACACAATACAGGAGCTTCTGAGCCGCTTGCATTTGAAATTCTACTCAACATATCTTGGTAACTTTCTGATCTCTTTTCTTCCTTGGAAGCATACTTTGCAATATATTTCAAGACAACATGTCGAGAAACCACAGGCTGACAATCAACATTAGCGTGCCACATTGCAAGAATATCAACATTATGAACATTTATCCTATCATCATTCTGTGCAGGCTCGTATTTCTTTTTCCCTTTCTCATCTATGAATAGTATTGAATCATCGCGAACCTCCCATGGAGCATTGTATAGACATTTGAGAATAGACCCTTTTTTTCGCAAACAAGAATCTACACTGCACTTTGTATGTCTTTGAACACGATTTAGCAAATGCTCATAACCATCTTGAGCATTAGAAGAGAGAATTTTTTCACTATTTAATAGGCATGGATCATCATTTAAGCTTCGATGAACCATTATGTTTCATCGATGAATGTCACATGGATTCCATGTTGTTACATATTTATCAAAGAATGTCTTTGCAGCCTGCACATTAGAAGGGTTTGACCAATCCAATGTGTCCATGTTTGGTGCACCTTCCAACCAAAAACCTGCACATTAGAAGGGTTTGACCAATCCAATGTGTCCATGTTTGGTGCACCTTCCAACCAAAAGAAACCATGTATGTGCGCTGAACCTCTATGTTGCCACTCATACCTAAAAAAAAGTATATATATTATATAAATTTAGTATACATATCTAGAAGAGTACAAGAGGAATGTGAAGGTAAACAAAAAATAGAAATCAATCAAAACAAACCTGTACCAAATGTCTTTAGCTTTAAGATATTTTTTTATGACTTCTTCCTTGAAGATTTCAAATCTTTGATGCATATACATGGCAACAAGATGCGGGTACTGAATGACATTTTCAATTTTTTTACAATGTTCATTTAAACGACGAGAATGTGCATTTTTGGGCATGACATTGTGTAAGTTAGGCCACTTTGTGTCAGCTGCACTCAAAGTAAAAAATAATGTTGGACAACCCAACTGAGTAATCATGTCAGTGAGTTCAGCACGACACTTTGTCCAATAGGCCCTTGTACCTCGAAGAGTAGAACCAAAACGCATAAGATGCTCAGCCAACTTATTGTCAGGTAAATCAATGAGTTGTTTCCACAAGTCTAGAATTGTTGTAGGTGAGTTATCATGTATATTCTTCTTTACAAATACTGCAACAGTTTCTTAGCTATGATGGCACATAATCATGTTCAATAAGAAATACCGAAACCTTGGATGGCTTCCAAATCTCTGATCAATGAATCTGAGAAGATGTAATGCATATTCATGCAGTTGAATATTACAAATACGAGAATGCAACCAATCAACCTCACCAGTGGGGAATAATGTGTGGAAAGCCATGTCCAATAACCCTTTTGTATTATATTCATTGATGGGAGAGAAACCAATGTCTGGCCAGTCCAATCGTTCAACAAGTGTGGAATCTGCATTTTGAATGAATGTTCTTATTTCTTCCATTTCTCTCCCTTCATTGGGTAGTCGAGCAACAAAAGATGAAGGATGAGCATGCAAACGATCAGGAGCAAGCTCTTGATTGTCAAAAACATTACTCTTTGTTTCTTGAATATCAGAATCAACAAATTTAAGCCTACTTGACACATCTGTTGGCCTTTCAGGGAGAGAATCAAGTGAATCCATGTCGATTTGAACATCCCTGTAATATTTATCCATTTGAATTTTGTAACGCAATGCATCCAAAACTCATGATATCTTTACATAGCACTCATAATGTTTAGATTGTGCACCACGTCTCCTAACAATGAGGATGTCAAGATCTTCAACACATCGTGGAAGGTTTTTCGCAATCATGGAAATATCTTGTGGAAAGCTAATTGTGTGACCACTATATTTATATTTCCCACCACGAGCATGTGTCACTTGCAGTATTGGATTAACCCTTGCTATTAGCATCTCCTCAAATTGGGTAAGAACATTTAGAACATGAGGTTGGTAACCTGGATCCATGTTATTCCACTGAGAGAAACGGTGTGAACCTCGCTCAAATTTGCACCTTTTGCAGATAGGACCTTCAGACCCTCTCAAAACTCGGATTCTAGGATAAGATTCACGACAAACATGGCACATTTGCACAATGGAGAGGATATCAATCTTAGCTCGGAATTTTTTATGAACTTTGATCATGTTGGTATGAAATTGATGGGAAGCAGGTTGATTCGGTTGATGGATATGAACTCTAGAAAACCGAGCATGTTCACGACCAATGTCAGAGGCCCTACCCAAATTTGGTCCAAGAGGAATTGTTGCATTGCTTCCAACATTTCTTTCCCTTGAATTTATGGAATGCATATCTCCATTTTGATTGCATTGAATGGTGTCCTAATAAAAAAAGATATAAAAATGTTAATTTTGAACTTAGTAACTTACAAGAGAAGGAAAAATAAAAATAAGGAATGCAGATGAAGAAAAATTACATTAAAATGTTCATAAGATGGTCCTGGTTGACGTGGAGGAAAGTTATGAGAAGGCTCCCCTTTAGTTTGAAAATGTGTTGCTGGAATATATTGGTCGTTGATTTCTATACCTCTATTGGAATGGTTAGTGTACTGCAAATAAGGAGAACAAAAAATGTAAATTTACTAATTTTAGTAATGTATATATCGAATGTTGTTGAAGAAATTTGAAAAAGAATTATGGCACTCGAATACCTTAGTTGTTCCAAGTGAAATAGTTCTAATTGATTCTGTTGGTGGATGGATATTTTCTCAAAAATTTGGGAGAGGAGACACACATCCAACAGCAATAGGTAAAGGTTGCAAATTATCAACCAAATTGGCAAGAAAATTACTGTCACCCACAAATTCAGATGGCCCTATATTTTCAATGTCTTCGACAACTCTTCCATGAAGGTTTTCCAGCCTGACTTCATGTTTCAATGTAGGAGTTCCATTTGTATAAGACTGAGGGTTCTCATTTGAATCAAGGTTTTGAACATGATCATCTTTTGGAACATGAGAAGTTTCCGCAATCAATACAACATTGTTATGAGATTGTGGAACATAAGAAATATATAGAGTATGAAAATTTTGTGGGAAAGAAACATCAATAGGTATTGTTGTTCGCATGATAGCAGCTAAAATTCGATACTTACGACTATCGAGAAAATCATTTTCAATATTATTTCGAGTAGTTCTTGTACGATACAAAGCTCTTCTACATTCATTTATTGCATCTTTATTTTTTTGATACCGTAAACGACGAATTTCATTTCTCCTCTCACATGTTGTCGGAGAACGAGTTCATTTCGTACTACGTTTACTTGTCCCTTGAGTAGACATTTCTACAAAAGGAAAAAATACATCATGATTAACTTGGCATATATTGTGCCTTCAATAAACATTTATATCTTTAGTAAACAATCTTTAGTAAACATATATTGTGCCTTCAGTAAACAGTCTTTATATCAATCCATATGACAATGATATGAAAGTGAAAAATATCAGAATTGATAATGGAATATGAACATTTCTAAATCAAGTAAAATATCAAATATAATCCGAATGGTGAAATATGAAAGTCACAAATACGAAAATATACAAAGGAATATCAATATTTTTAGGATAACCATTTATATCTTTAGTAAACAATCTTTAGTAAACATATAGTGTGCCTTCAATAAACAGTCTTTATATCAATCCATATGACAATGATACAAAAGTGAAAATTATCAAAATTGATAATGGAATATGAACATTTCTAAATCAAGTAAAATATCAAATATAATTCGAATGGTGAAATATGAAAGTAACAAATATGAAAATCTACAAAGGAATATCAATATTTTTAAGACAAGTACAAGGAAAAGTAGACTAAGCCAACAAATCTATTCCCAATGTTGGAATGTCATCAACAGAATCCATGTTTGGAAGTAGTGGGAAAGCATTTCCATTTTCAATCAGATCATTGCACTGGTCTTGAAATGGAAATCACAACCCAGAGTTTTGTAAGATGGATACATTTGCGATATTTGTTGGGATAGAAGAATCGGTCATCAAATCATAGAACATGAGTGGAACTTCATTGTTATTGCACATCAGCACTATCCCGTCCACTGTTCGAAATGGAAGATGTCCAGGACATTTTATATTTATGTCTGTTGAAAGGTGTTGCAACAAATTCCATTTGAATCTCTAGTCATCCTCAAAACACTCCAAACTTCATTCAATAGTTGGTTGACCAAATATAAAATTATCCACTTCTTCAATAAACCAAACAGAAGTGGAACCATCATTTATGAGGCATATAAGTTGATTTTTGTATAATGCCAATGACATACATCGTATGTTCGGGATTGGAACAAAATAAAAACCCCACTGATTATTTAAAACATCCATCCAATATATTGTGTACCCATAGTAAGGGTAGTCTTCATAATCTTTGTCCAAATACAACCAATAAATTTTACTTTTATAGACCACTACCTCTTTTGGAGGTGTAGTGTCACCATAAGGAATTTTTGTACTCCTCCACACCATGTCAAGACTGCTGTAAATGAAATACTTTGATTCCATGTTGTTCGAAATATGTTTCAAAACAACCCATTCATATTTTCTGGCACTCACATTTTCCAAGAGTGTAAAGAAACCCAAGTCTCCAACCCATATAGAACCTATGTTTTTGAATGACTTCGTAAATCGATTCATCACAAAATAATTCTTTGTAAGGGAGCATGTTGTTGGTAAAGATAACAAAATCATGGATCGAAGAGTGCATTCAATTGTGTAGCTGGAACCTATAAATGGCACATGAAAACGACAAACGTGACCAGTTTGATGAAGGTATCCTCCAACGAAGTAACCTTCCTCACCATAGAGAAAAGGAATTAGAAAACCAAATTCATTGCACGAAAGTCGATGACAGTGTGCGAGGAATGAAGGGGTTTGTATAATAACATTCCAGTGTTTACAAACTGTTCTAAATGTTGTCAAGACTGAAAAAGGAAGCCAATGAAATATAAGCTCCAAAATATGGAATGGCAAACAACTCCATATGGTTGGATCCATAACGATGTGAAGAAGTTTTCTAGCACTGAAAAAATAGGAGTAAAGTGAATACAACTTTTATAAATATTGTAAAATAAATGAACCACTTCTAGGCATGAAAGATTTTATTTCAATATAAATTCAAGGCATCAAGTGAATATAAATCAACCACTTGTAAAATATAACTTATAGGCATCAAGTGAATATAAATTTAATAAATCAAATAACCATTCTACTAAATACAATGAAGAGGACAAACTTATATCAATGAGGATGACAACCATAGAGAAACTTATATTATTTAAATTCTTTAAGGTTACCATGGAGTTGACAGTTTTGGCTTTTAAAACATTCATGAATATTAATGCAAACATAAAGGCTTTGGAGATGCTTTCTCTCACCTACATTCCACCTCAAATTTTTATTTTCATGTTATGGTCTAGGGTATATTCATATAGAAAAAAGGCTATTCATATATAGTTTGATCCAATCGAAACATATATAAAGGATATATAGTTTGATCCAATCCAAACGTATATTATGCATAAAGGAATATCAATTACCTCAAGGTTTAAGGTTAAATGGTTTAAATGGTTTAATTATATGCATTAAGGTGGTTTAGGCTAATAATTGGTAAGGATGCATTATTAATTTAAAACATAGTTTTTTTTGTTTTGGAAGGTTTTAAAGTAACTGAATATCTTAAAAAAACTTAAATATATATTAAAAAAAATATTAAAAAGGTCGCATCCAATTGTCATTAATGTTATGACAAATAGGTCGCATAATTCATCAGAACAAAAATTGTTATATTGTGACCTTTTGTGTTGCATTTATATTGTGACCTTGTTATATTATTGATGAATGTTGCATAATTTAAATAGGTCACATAATTTAAATTTTAAATCGAATTATGGCGAAATCCAATAGGTTTTAAAGTAACTCAATATCTTAAAAAAACTAAAAAAAATTAAATATATCTTAAATTTTTTTTTAAAAAGGTCGCATCCAATTGTCATTAATGTTATGACAAATAGGTCGCATAATTCAATTGGTCAGCTATCACAGGTAAATTTAAATAGGTCACATGGTTTTATTCATATTTTGGAAAAATGAAAGGTTTTCGGATATTTTCATAAACTTATTATATCGTGACATAATATAGTAGATATATTTCCGAAATGATATATTATATCGTGGCTGATGTTCAAATTATATCACTGAAAGGTTTCGACCCCAACCCTAAAATATTGAATATCGACCCCAACCCTAAAACACAGGATTAATATGAATGGACTGTCCATTAATCGTAATACCTGTCCATTATAAGCGTCCATTAATATTAAAGGTTTTGAATGTCCCATAAACCTGTCACCCACAACATAGTAATGCCCATGGAGCCCGTGGAGAGAATCATAATGCCCATCACTGTAATGCCCAGAACCCTAAACAGTGATTCAAAATGGTGATTATGAACTAAATAATTGAATGTTCTTAATACATTACAATCCGTGTATAGTAATACAGAAAATCTGGTATTACAATCCAATCAAATGTTTTTAATATAGGTTTACCATTTTAATATGAAACAAATTAACAAAAAGGCATATTAATTAAAATATTCATATTATTTTAATAAAATAATATATATGTTTTTAATATAGGTTTACCCTCATTTAGGTTTACCATTTTCTGTATTACTAGTATTACAATCCGATCGAATGTTTTTAATATATTACAATCTTACGATTTTGTTAAGATATAAGCTGAGGATTTCTTACAATTTTGTTAGGATACAAGCTAAGGATTTTTTGTTATTAAATGAATGGCTCTGTATCTATTTGAGGGAATGCTTAAACTGTGCATAAATATTGAGAATTTAATAATTTGATTTGCTATGAACATTTGATTCAAAAATTAAGGTTACGGTTCTCTTCGGTTATGATATTTACTCATATTCAATTCTGCGCTTCATCAATGGGGATTTAGTTTCTGGGAAATACCTATTACAGTTTTTCTTAAATTTCAGAAATTTCTGGGAAATACCTATTACAGTTTTTCTTAAATTTCAGAAATTTTATTTAGCAGTATCACTTTTCTGTCGAAAAGTAAAAATCTCTATCTCAAAACTTCTTTTCCTTCTCTTTTGTATTCATGGTTAAATTGTTTCATTTATGAATAATTCAAATTGAGGGCATGCTTTCATTGTAGGATAAATTAGATTGAGGGTGCGAGGAAAATTAAAAAGTAAAACTCAAAGGTGCCGACAAATAAAATTATAAATAGACATTGGTATCCTACTGTGGGATTTTGATTCCAGGATTCCAAGATTTTACTGTGAACTTAGATTTTGAAAAGAAAAATCAACTTTGGAGATTATGCGGCTGTTATATCGGATTTCATGAATGCAATTGCAAATTTGACCCTTAATTGAGTTACAACTTTCAAGAAATAAAGAAATATATGGATCAGAAAACACAGTCGTACGAATGCAAGGCAAGGGTTATATGGATCGGAAAACACAGTCGTAGACAAAAACGAAAAGCAAAAGGCTGAGTGGAGCCCGTGGAGAGAATCATAATGGCCATGGAGCCCGTGGAGAGAATCATAATGCCCATAACCGTAATGCGCAGAACCGTAAACAATAATTCAAAATGGCGATTATGAAAGAAGTCAAGCTCAGGAAATTCAAATGGAATAAGAAATAAGACAACGACCCATAGAAAATGGCGTAGTCAGTTTATATTGTGCAGGTATAATTTATAATTTAAACTATTGTGCAGGTATAATTTTTTGAGTACATACCTGTTCCAGAAAAAGTCGTCGAGTTAGATAATCAAATGCTCGTGCAAGACTGATGTTGCCACCTTTGAGATGAGGGTGGAGATACTGAAGAGACATGCACATATACATTAGGAAAACATTAGCGTGCAAGCGGTTGTGTCTAACATGCATGCGGCTGTCAATAAATTTGAAACACTGTAATTATTACATACCGATGATCCCCACTGTAAGACCGACTGCTTTGGCCAAAAAGTTTGAGAACAGATTGCACTGTAATTCTTTATTGTAATCCTTCTTTTCGCTGCATGCAACAGAGTCTAAATAAAAAACTTCAATTCACAAACGTGTAATTGTTTACTGTAATCCTTCTTTTCGCTGCATGTGACTGACTCTAAATAAAAAACTTCAATTGGAAAACGTTTACAGAATGGGTGGCTTAGAGAATGCATATGGGTCGCTCAGAGAATGTGTGGTGGTTCAAGTCACGCGTGCATGCAACTCTCTATTAAACGCCCTTCCCCGTGCATGGATGCATGTCGCTCTGTGTAATGCATGGAGGTCGTGGCATGCATACATATTAATCACTGAATGTGTCAATTATATATGCGCACAGTAATTTTTTAAGTATTCTTAGGTAAATGTAAAAAGGTAAACATGTTAACGGATGTCTTTATAAATGCAAGGAAGTTATGAGCAATAAATCTGGTTCATTGATTTTGGAGGACGACTAAGAATATGCCAGCATCTTGAATGTGTATCCATCAGATTAGGGTTTAAAGTTAAATAAGGTTAAAAGATCATTAATTCTTCCCATTGCCAATAGGTGTACGCCTATCGGCGTAATAAAAATGCTTATTGGACATTCTTTACCCCTCTCTTCTTGAAGCAGTATGTTGCTTTCTTTCTCGGGGCATATTTCATTGCATTTTGTTGGGATCTCATACATCAGCTAATTCAGAGCACAAGGTAGTCAACAGTCGAAGGTGTGTTTTCCCTCCCTGTAGGTTCAACTGCTGCAGAAAAAATCAAATCAATCCATTTCTTGTGGCTGTAATGATCCCAAGCCATTATGCAAGGATCGTCATTATTTTGGTGTCTTTTTAAAACTTTTTCTGAGTGAGGTATTTTGTCAAACACTTTGCTGATCTACCTTTTAGATGTGTTTATATGTGTGTATGCAGAAAATAATAGAAAGAGATAACCATGGAACATACCTCAACCATATGCAATAAGATAGACAAGCCATAACATCTCAATTCTTCTTTATTCATAAAATAGCGAAACCTGCTACAATGGAGATGCCGATATGGAATGCTCAACAGATGGCCAAGAAGATAGATAATAGATAAGAGCTACTACAAAATGCTCCCTCTAATACAAAATATGTCTCCAAAGGCTGAATAAGAAATGAATATCAATACCAGCAGATCTGAATGCCAAACTCTCCGGCTGAAGAATGCCACGCTCCAATAGAAGGCTGAAACCCTCAATAACTCGGCCCTGCTGCCAAAAGTGTCCAATAACCCTAATAAATATGCCAACTGATATATTGGGTGATGGTAAGAACAACCCAGGTGACTGAATCTCCAAGATCCCTCTCAATCTCTGTAGATCTGAAATCCCCCACTGGGTGACTGAAACCCTAGATAATTCGGCCCTACTGAAGGAGGCCTCTAAATGCTCTAAAAATCTCCAGAAATATAGATCAGGACACTGCAAGTCACTAGGTAAAGTCTCAAGGTCAGATATGAAGTGTAACCCCTCCAAACAGACTAGATCTGGATCTCAAAAACGCCCTCCTTCTCTTGAATTCGCCCCACTGCTCAAGAAATAATCTGAGCCATAAAACTGTCTCAGAAAGCACTAGATCTGATGTCCAAGGCCCTGCAATGAAAACCCAAGTGATAGAATCCTCAACAGCCCTGCCAATATCCTACAACGAATCTCTCTCCAAAGATGGTATGCCCCTCTTGCTGGAATCCCTCAACTGGTGCACCCTCTCTCTATCTGCACATGAAACTGATGTAGAATCCTCCTGCAACTGAGTAGATTTGGAACTAGAATGGTGTTGGAGAGTATTGCATATCCGAGACCAATCTTGGGACAAGATAGGTGGAATCTTTCACCACCGAATCTTCCTCTAGGGTTTGTTATGTCAAAACCCTCAAAACCCCCAATATTGGGCTCACTAGCTAGAAGCCAGAAATCAAAATAAGA
>ML803345.1:344569-357875 GCA_009831015.1 Picea engelmannii | reverse complement strand
TTTATCATTCCAAACCATTGGGAAAACCTTCGGAAGAAATCAAATACAATATAAGCACATAATAGGTATTGTATATGCAAAGGAAGTTAACTTTCATATTATTGATTGTTCCAAACCAATCTACTTCCAAAGTGTTGGAATCCTTCAAGAAATTTCATATTCACTTGCTCCAATTCAAGAGAGGATTCCTAAATGCCAAACATTTTCATCTAGTTGGCCACATGGAAGATAATTGTTTTGATATTCATCCTTGTGAACATTGTGGAAATCATAATCATATTTCAAGCAAACGTTTCAAATTCTAGAAATTGCAAGATTAAAGAACCGTTATGGGTGGATCACTTATTCACTATAAATAACCAAGAAGTTATATTGGTAATATCAAAGAATTCATTCTCAAGTATTGATACATCTTGCAATGAAAATATTTGCATCTTCCCATCTTGTCCTTGATAGGGGAATAATATCAGTGATTGAAAATCAATATTCAAGTTTCAAATTCTTATTAATTGATCACGAAAAAGAGAGGCAACATCATATCCATATGAATGATTTGGTTTGTCATTTTCCTTAAACCTCCATTTAATAAAAGACTTATAGCTTTTATAGTTTGTGGTTATCTCATCACTCCATTTCGTAGAATAAATCCACTTCTGCTATGGTCATGTTAAACATCCATTTAGTACAAGACATCATATTTGTCTATCCTTTTGGTTTGTGGTCATCCCAAAACTACCATATTTCATCTCTCTTCTTGTAGTCACATCCACACCCTCGTATTAAGGGGGGGATTTCAAAACCTATTCCATTAGGTTTATGGTTATTCACTTGATAAGGAATATGAAACGTCATATGTGATAGGAATGGTCATCAAAAGTCTAAGAGACCTCTTGGAAGATGGATTCAATGGACATCTAGATGTATTTATATGTGTATCATATTATCATATTAATGAAAATTATTTCACATTTGTGTACATTCTAACTAACTAACTAACTAACTATATATATATATATATATATATATAGATAGATAGATAGATAGATAGATAGATCGAAAACATTGATTATAAATTAAAAATATAATATATAATATTATTTTTTACAAATATAATATATAGTGTTAATTATATAAATGTTATAATAATATTTTTTTCCCAAGGAAAAAAGCATAATTTTATATCATCAATTGAGAAAAAAATAACATTTTGTAGATACACTTCCAAAGTGTATTTGTATCAGTTGTTTTTTTTATGGATATTCTTTGTAGCTCATTGAAGGCCTCCCTTTTATATTTGTTTTATTATCGAATCCATTAAGATTTTACAAAATTTCACAAAGTAGTTTTTGTTGTATATGATTGTCTAGTCACAAAAAAATGTCCAATAAGTTCTCATGAAAGTTTTTTGAGGATGTTCATGAATATGATTATTAGGAACTCTGAAATTTTTCAAAGGCCCATGTCCAAGTGTGTGCCTTCTTTCAACCACCGGTCTGCTTCTTCATTTCTTTCCCTATACACATGATGGTAGGTAATAGACTAAAAAGAAATCTGTAATGATTTGATGTCTTCCACTATGTTAGAAAACTTGATAATTGTGCATCTTTGAGTACCATTTATCCAATTTATGACATTTTTTTATTCTCCATATACAACAAGCATTTTACAGTTATTTTCAAGAGAAAAGGCAATCAATAGTTTCAGGCTCATTAGTTTGGCGAAATTGTTTGTTCCTATTCCAAGATGAGAAGTCATTGTAAAGTAGTGAGAATTTGAGAGATATAAAATCCCTCCTCCCCCACATCTATAATTTTGGGAAGCTCGGTAAAAAAAACCCCAAGGTTTTTCTTTGTCGATGGAGTCATCTTTAATATTTCCAGTCTTGACTCTCCCAGCAGTAGGTAAGTAAGAGGAGTAGATGGCCAATCTTTTACGAGATGTAATTTCTAGTGCTATCGAAACCTCTTTAAAGATGAGTGTGTTTTTTGCAAGCCATAAAACCCATATTATCAACACATGAAGTATTCTATAGGTCTTATTCTCTCTATTCAACCCTCAGTCCTGCCAAGCTTTCTCTAGATTGTGGCCACTCCATAAAATGTGTAATTTCAAATGTCTTGACACTTCTGTCTAGACCTCCTTGATATAATCATAGTCTAGAAAAAGGGTGGAGAATAGTTTATCCTTCTAATTTTCACAAAGGACACCTACCAGGGCTAGAAAATTTCCTTTTTTGTAGAATATCCCGGGTTGGTACCTTGTTTGTTGAAACACTCCACATAAACAATTTTGATTTTGCCGAACATTTTATCCTCTAGAGTTTTTTCCACCACCAGGTTGGCTCACTTTGGACTAGTTCTCGGTTTAAATATGTATACCCATCCTTTGGTGTATAGATTCTTGAGATCGCTTGGTCCGAGATTTCATCCTCTTGATCCCTGAGTCTTACCTGTGGTCTTTTTAGGCCTAATATGTATCTTTCCAATTCTACTGCATCTTCTTCATCTAATGGAAAAGGAAATGGTTGTTTGATCTGGATCGACAAGTTTTTTTAGTGTGTCGTATCCTCAGATTCACAACTGGAGGATTAGTTGGTTTGGGAGGAGGTGATGACCTTCACTACTAGCCCAAGGATCCACTCCCAATCTGACATGTTGGTCATTTCCTATCTTCCAAGAAATTACTTCCTCTATGACTGGGAAATAGTTAACAATTTCCTTCCAAAGGACTGAGACTCCTTTCAATGACTTTTGAGCCCTTCTGATCCGTGTCTCCAAAGAATCTAGTTCAATCTTTTTTTGTGTCACCACTTTTGTCCAGAGACTAGTCATACTTATCAGTCGCCAACCTCCTTTTTCTTCTAGAGCATTTGAAAAAAGGTAGATATTTTTTAGGCCCCAACTTCCAAGGGCCTTTGGAACATCAATTCTTTTCCATCTAACACAGGTTGTCACATGTGATTCTTTTTTCCGACTCTAGAGAATCTGAAGGTGAGTCTCTGATCTTCCTCCAAGATTCCTTTTGGGATCCAAGAAAGTGACATCCAATAACCTCGGATGGATTCCAAAATCGAATTGAATAAGACTAATCTTTCTGCCCTGGAGATCCATATGTGACTCGAGGATAAGAGTATTTTTTTCCATTTTTTTTAGAATGCATTTCCAGTCCTCTTTCCTATAGTCATTCAATTTTAATACAAAACCCAACTATTTCAAACCTTCTTCTAGTTCCTTTTCCACAAAGGAAAAATGTTGTCTGAAAAATTCCACCTCCTCCTCTGTAAGTAAGTTTGTTCTGAGGGAAGACTTCCATTCATTTATAATCATTCTGGTAGATTTGGAGAAAAGAATTAAAATGTTTTTCAGAGTCTATGTTTTAGTTCTGGAGCCCGTATTAAAGATAAGTATATCATCCACAAAAATTAGATGTGTAACTTGGAGGTATGGAGATATTTTGATACTAGATAATGACCCTGTTCATTTTTCTTCTGAGATTTCTCTATTGATTCCTTCAACTACTAGGAGAAAACGTAGTGGAGAGAGTGGAAAACCCTGTCATAAGCCTCTTTCTGAGAGAAAAAAAGGGAAGGTCGATCCATTTATAAGCACTGAGAACAAGACTGTAGTAATACAACACATAATCCATCTAACAAAAAAAACTGGAAAGCCCAGGTGAGTTAGTAAAGGACGTATGTAGAGACAACTTACTCTGTCATAGGCTTTGGAGAGATCAATTTTTAGTATTGTGCTTTTTAGTTTTCTGGATTTTATCTTGTGTAGTGCTTCTTGTACCACCCTTACTACTTCGCATGTTTTTCTACCTTCCAAAAATCCAAACTTTTCACTCGAAATTTTATCGGAGAGGATTCTTTTCACTCTTCTTTCTATGATTTGGGAGAGAATTTTCTAGATGCATTTGTAGAGTGAAATTAGCCTAAAATCATCCAAGGTATTAGGGTTTTCCCTTTGAGGGATTAATGATATTAAGGTGGAATTTAGGCTTAGTGGAATTTTCCCTGTAATTATGATCTCTTCTACCAAATTTAGGGTATCCTGACCTAAGAGGTAAAAAAGAAAACACAAAAAAAATTCAATGGTCCAGCCATCTGGTCCTGGACTTTTGTCTTTTTAGAAGCTTCGCATTACTTCTTTTAATTATTCAATAGCAACTTCTTCCATCAACGTTCTATTATCCTCATCATTGACGAATCTAGGAAAGGGATGGGCCATACGTACCACTTCTTCTAAAGTAGCCTGGTTCTTTTCTCTGAAGAGTTCTTGAAAGTACTTTTTCCCTATTCTTGACATTCCTTAAAAGGTATTTTCCTTGTTTCTAGCCCGATCCTTCAAATGCCAAATGGTATTTGAACACTTTCTACCTTTTTAATAAGCTTGAAATAATTGTGTGTTCTCATCTCCACCTTTTAGCGAGATAGTTCTTCTTTTCAGCCTCTACATTTCTTCCTTTTCCTTGAGTAACTTGTTTCTCCTTTATTATAATATGAGTAGTGTCTTCTTGGCTTCTACAGTAGTATATACACCCGCTTCTTCCTATGAAATTTGTTTTAGTTGGGTTTATAGATTTCTAAGTTCTAGTTCTTATGCTTGTCTTTTGTCTAAAAGGTCTTTGTTTTTGCTTTGATCCTTTTTATATTTTCAACAAAGTGAGATCCTTCCGAGAGTGTTCTTTCTTGTTGAAAGGGGATACAATTTTATCTTACCAAATTTGTAAAGGAGTCATTTGTTAACCATGTACTGTTGAATTTAAAATGGCTAGATGGTTTGCTTGACCATTCTCGTAACTCTAGAAAGATCAGAACGTAATCTAAAATTCCTCGAAATCCAATCCACTGCTTCATGTGAACATGATTTTCCAAGAAGGAGTATTTTAACAAAAAACAATGTAATCTTTTTCTCTATATTGTCTTCCCCCACTCTGTTATTTCTCTAAGTTGGTTTGATTTTGACTAGTTCAATATCTAATAAATTGCATTCGACAATTTTTTGTGTGAAGTAACCCGTAAAAGTATCAATGCTCGCATGTGTTCCCCAAACTTTTGAGAGCTCCAAAGAAATGTTTAGGTCTCCTCCTAGGATAACCTGTTGATCTTTTAGGAAATACTTAGTGAAAATATTATCCTAGAATGTGCCTCTGTTCTGACAGAGGCCATAAATGTTGATGATGTGAATTTTTTCATCCATCTCTGGAAAAAAGATTGTTATGCCAAGACCAGACTCAAAGCACCACGAATTTGAGATTTTGATGTAATGGGTGTTCCATCCAATTTCCAAACCTCCATATCTTCATGTTGCATCTAGAGTTTCAAAGTTCCATCCTGGGAGTAAGGAGATTAATATGGATTTTATCTCCTCCCCTTCCCTGAATGTCTCTGTTGGTCACTATAATTGCTTAATTGATTTCAAACAACCAAGTGAAACATAAATTATCAACCCAGGGAAGTCTTTTATTTCAAAGATAACCACGCGATATATGCTCAATTCCAAAAGCAGCTTAGTGTTGTAGTAAAGAAATTTATACTAATCTCATTTGCTCAAATAAACTGAAGTTCTGTATTAAATCATAGGAAAGTAACTTCCCTATTGCAATTCCTTAAAGATCAATCTAAGAATCCTGGATTACATTAAAATAACAATTGCAATGGGAAAGAACATCTATTCTGCAATTAGAGAACAAGACCCTTACTCTCAAACATAGACTTCAACATTAACACTCTTTTCATGAAAACAATAATGCAGAAAACAATTACTCTATCTAACAGAAAACAAAGCCACCTAGTTCCTTTCTTTCTAAGCAGGAGCCTTGGGCCTGACTTCTGTTTAGCACACTTGTGAGGTTGAGGTTTAGAGAGAACAGAGCAGCCTGATCCCTTCCTTTCTGAGCAGGGATCCCTAACCCAGTTTCTGGCTAGCACTAATGAAAGCTCCCAGAGGACAGGATGTTTTGGTTCTTTCCTTTCTGAGTAGAAACCCTTAACCCAATCTCTGGTTAACACACTTGCAGAGGTAAAGGAAATCTACAGAAGACAAGGTATCGTGATTCCTTCCTGTCTGAGCAGGAACCCTTTAACCAAATCTCTGGCTAGCACACTTGCAGAGATAAAGGAAATCTACAGAAGACAAGGTGTTGTGATTATCTCATGTCTGAGCAGGAATCCTTTAACCAAATCTCTGACTAGCACACTTGCAGCAGTAAATGAAATCTACAGAAGTCGAGGTAATTGGATTCCTTCCTGTCTGAGCAGGAACCTTCTAACCAAACTTCTGGCTAGCACACTTGCAGCAGTAAATGAATTCTACAGAGGGTATGGTGTTATGATTCCTTTCTATCTGAGCAGGAACCTTGAACCAAATCTCTACTAGCCTCATAAAATGATCACACAAGCTTGCTGGTAAAAATAAATACAAATTCCATTCAATAAACTAACACAGAGTCAGTAGTGTTTCAACAAAGCGAAATTCATTAAAACAGTGTTTCAGCAAACAATAATTAAACAAAGCATGAACATAATTTATACTAACACACTTCTAACTAATGGGTGAATCTTGTGATGAAGGTGGGCCCTCCCTTATCACAAGATTCCCCTGGACGAGAGGCTAAAGAAGGATACTCAAAGCAGTCTTATATTCATCTGTCAAAATATCACATTACAAATCGAAAGAAAAGAATACGTCCCGCTTCTCTGGAATACTTCAATACATCAAAACCTGGATATCCCGAATGGTGATTTCCTCTCATTTAAAGAGGAAATCCCTTCGATACAATCATTACAATACATATCTGGATCCTATCCTAAGTCGTATCTTCTTTCTAAATCAGCATAGGATGTCTTGGTTTCATGCAACCGAATGCTATTACAGGAACTGAGCGAGGTATTGCTGTTACGGATGGTGTAACAGCTTCTTCTCATCGTTGCTGATGTTGTTTCAGCATCGCAATTCGCGGGTTGTTTCAACCACGTGAATTGCGCTCTGACTGCGTTGACTGCTGACTTGTGGCAGCTTCCTCGTGTTTCACCATCGTCGGTCTTGGCAGTTTCTTCTCTGTTTCAGCATCTGCAACTCTGGACTGTGTAATAGCTCCGTGTTTCAGCATCTTGCGACCTCGGACTGTGTGGTTGCTCCGTGTTTCAGCATCTGCAACCTCGGACTGTGTAGCAGCTCCGTGTTTCAGCATCTGCGACCTCGGACTGTGTAGCAGCTCCGTGTTTCAGCAATAGGCCTTGAATGCAAATCTGCAGTTTTGGACACTTATGCATTTCTAATCATTGGTTAAGTATGAGAGTGATGTAAAATATTATGCAAAATAGATTAAACGTAAAGTAATGAGAAGGGACATTGTATACCTTGGAATGATCAGATGAAGTGATATTATGAGTCTAAATACAAGTGATGAAGGGTATAATAATGGGAAAAAGTATGGGCAAAAAGGTGCATTGTGTGGTCCTAACATCCCCCCCAACTCAAGGTGTTGCATGTCCTCAGGCAACTCACTCTGAACCAGAGTCTTGATACCGGCTCTGATCATGTAAATTACTCAAGCTGTAGCTCCGAGCAGTACTGTCTGTTAGCGTTTTGAACCCTTGCACTTCCTTCAATCTTTGCCACGCTGTTGTTTCTACCTTTTTAGGCAGCTTATAACTGACTTGATATGTTTCTATTGGCAGCCAGAGGAGGGGGAAGTAAAATTTGTATCCTATCCAGTTTTCAGCACAATGTCAAACACACTAGATGTAGCGGGGTACCCTTGAAATTGTTGCTTCTAAGTTGGCCAGACCAAAAGGATTGTGTTGTTGTCTCTTTTCTGTGGATTGCTGCCAAAACAGGTTGTTGGCCTGGAGGGCAGGAATCTCTATGGCACTGATGTTGTGTTGACATTCTTGGAGCACTACTGACTGTAGCTGTTGGACGTGCTTAGTCACCCCTGGTTTCTTTAAGACCTCATAATATTCTGAAATAAATCTGGCTGCCCTCTCTGGTTCTGGTCTAATCCAGAGGAGTTTATTGTCCTCATTGTGCTTGGAAGCCAAAAAGTCGCTCTGCCATAAAATTTGATTATGAAGAAAAGAGGTGAATGCTGAAAGTTGAACATCTCCAACAAGAGGATTTATATTGAGCATCCTATTTTCGGGAATAGCCTCATTATGGAAGTATGCTTCACATAAGAGGTGTTGATCCCTGGTGGAGGCAGCTAGGAAAGTTTTGACAAAATCTGTTGGTTGTATTACTTCATGGGATTTTCCTTCTATAATTGATTTAATTTGGAACCATGTGAGTCTCTCCAAGAGAAATAAAGAATAGTTAGAAGATGGTTTCCTTATGGCCATTAGTGTTTGCATCAGATCAAATATCAGGACCAGACTACCTTTTAAATCTCTATTCTTCTTCTTGAGTTCTTGAACTTCCTGGCGTGTCAGGTCCAATGCTTCCCAATTTGAGAAGGTGTGATTCATCCAGGTTTGCATGTGTACTTGCAGATGTTGGGCCTGTGTCTCAGCATACTCCTTCTTCCACTTTTGTATCTCTGCGTGCTCATCCCACGGCCGAGTTTGTGTTTCAGCGTTGGCCATAGTGGGATTAGGCAAGGTTTGGGTAGATTGTTCCTTGGAAGTGGAGAGATTGACTTGACTGGGAGGTGTGTCTTCCTTGATGGGCACTGTTTGCACAGCCTTGTTGACAACAGTAGGGACTTCTCCCTTGATCTTGGAAGGGCCTGCTGGTTCTTGTGTTACAGCAGGTTCAACTTTGATTTTGCTAGGGCCTGTTGGTTCTTGTGTTGCAGCAGGTTCGGTTTTGAGCTTGATGGAACCTGCTGGTTCTTGTGTTGCAGCAGGTGCAGTTTTGACTTCAAAAGGGGAAGGAGTGGGGGATGCTCCTGGCACTAGCACCTGAATTATCTTGTAGCCTGCTTGATGGTAAATATCGCCACATTGGCAACACATGTATTCTTTGCATACGCTTTCTGTGGTCTGCTTTGACAAGATTGTTGTTCGTTCTAAGGCGTACTGATTTAATTCTTTTTCATATGCCTCCTTTTCCCTGGCTAATTCTTGTTGATATGCTTCCAACTGAGACTTTAAAAACTTGTTTTCTTCCAAGACATCGGCCATTGTTGGTTTGGATTTAGAGGTGACTAGTTCTTGTGTGGCAGTCACAGTCTCATGAGCTGATGTTTGTGGCGCAGCTACAGGAATGGAAACTGATGCTTGTGTATCAACCTCGTGGTGTAAGGAGAGTAGTGTCTCAGCACCTTCAACCTCTGATTCTTGTATGTCAATTTCAATATCAGTGGGTGGTTCTTCTGTTTCAGCCACTGAATGGGTGGCTGGTTTTCCAGCCATGTTGCTTGATGAAGGAGGTGTTGCAGCATCCTGGGCCTATGATTCCTGAAATTCAATTTCAACATCAGTGACTGGTTCTTGTGTTGCAGCCACTGGATGGGTAGCTGGTTGTGTTTCAGCTTCTTTATTGAAAACAAACGATGTCTGGGCGTCTGATTCCTGTAACTCAATTTCAATGTCAGCGGTTGGTTCTTGTGTTTCAGCCGTGGCTGTTTCCTGTGTTTCAGCCATGGCTGGTTCTTGTGTTTCAGCCACTGAGTGGGTAACTGGTTCTTGTGTTTCAGCTACCCTGTGTGAGACAGATGGTGTTACAGTTTCTGGGGCGTCTGGTTCTTGTGTTGCAGCGCCCGTGGTTGGAAGAGGCAAAGATCCCGGGGTTTGGGAAGTTGAAGATGTACGGCGTATCAGTCGAATAGGTGGGGTGTCTAGGGTAGTGGTCATAAGAGGTGGTCTCATTGAGGCTCTTGTCCGCTTTTTGCGCAAGAAGGGTGAAAAGGGGGCAGTCGGTTTTCGTTTTTGTGGAGGTCTTTTCTGACTGATAGGGAAGGGAACATTTTCTGGTTCAGAGTCATCACTGAGAATATGAAGGGCGGGAGTGGATGAATCTGGTAGAGTATGTGGTGGATTAGGTGGGGTATGGGGAATGACTGGACTGGTTGGTTCTGTGGGCGGGATATGGGGTACTTCGGGGGCGTCTGGGGGGTTTTGTTGTTGTTGTTCCTGGGGAATTTCAGCAGCTGGTTGAGGGTTTATAGGTGGGTTATTTACTGGGGGGTTTTTTGGGGCAAAACCCCTTTGAATCAGTAATTGGCCAAGACGATGGTGGGTAAGTGACAGGGTTGGATCTTTTTCCTTTTGACAGTACGGTACCATATTTTTCAAACAACCCAGTAAATAGTAAGGGATATTGACCCGTCTGTTATGCCTTAAATGAGCAAGCAGAAGGATTTCGTGCTGATACACTACCTGATATCGTCCTTCGCAGGTTAGGTAACGCTTGATGAATCTCGCGACTTCCGGCCATGGAGGTGGTAGTGAACTGAGCTGAACACCTCTGCCCTTCAATATAATTCTTTCCTCAGGCAGGAAGAAGCTCTGCTGGACATCCCTTATAATATGCTTTCGACTGAATATTCGAGTGCCATCGGTTGGGAGGCCTGAGACCTCTGCTATGTCTTCCTCTGTTACTGATATTTGAACCCTGTCGACGACAGAATAGTCCTCCTGCAGATTCAGGGCAAATTGCAGGACCTGCTGTTCATTATACCACTGGAGTCTGCGGAAGTAATTAAGCCACCCTGCCTGTTCGAAGATTTGATATGTTGCTGGATAGCATTCGAGCAATGTTGTGGTGGTGGGCTCATTCCTTATGGTAGATCCTCCCATGGCTCCTAGCTTAGTAAAATACAACATCGAGAGTTTGTGTATCAGCTCTGCGCAGAGTGAATTTTCGAGGGACTACATGCAGGAATAGTGATGAAATGTGCAGAAAGGTGGTGAACTGGGATGGCGGCAGTGAGATCGCGTGAAATGATGGTATCGCAGATTTGACGTGTACTTCCCCTCCCGTCAAGTGTGGTTAGTACTAATTGTACTTGAATGGTCATAATGACGCAGAATCTTTCTCATTAACTATAGTCTAATCCGAATTACATAAAATTTACATACCTCGCCTTACAATTTGATTGGTTCTGCCAACATGCCTGTCTGTGGTGATGCTGTTTAGAAGGTAGAACTATAATCTGAGGGCGTAAAAACTTACTGACGGACGATGGTGAAAGACCGGTGTTTCAGCAATAGAGAAGAACGAAACAATTGTTGTAGATGAACTGTTGATGACTGGAGTTTCAGTATCGGAAGAAAATGAAAAAGTGCTGAATGGTGGTGTTTCAGCATCGGGAAGAAGTCAATTATGTTGAACAGTGGTGTTTCAGCATCGTGAGTAAATGATGAAGGGTTGCTGACAAATGGTGTTTCAGCAACGGAAAGAGGTGAAACAATTGTTGGACGGAATTGTTTCGTCGATGATGGAGGGTGAGAAAAATGAAGGGTTGCTGATAATGGTGTTTCAGCAACAAAAGGAAGAAAGTCGAAACAAGTGCTGGACGGAGTTGTTTCAGCAATAAAAATAGTGAGAAAATGGCGGGATGGAGTGTTTTGGGAGTGGGAAGAAATGAAAAATGCTGAACAGTGGTGTTTCAGCATCGAAAAAAAATGATGAAGGGTTGCTGGTAACGGTGTTTCAGCAACGGAAAGGAGAAAGGAGAATGGAGTTGTTTCGGTAATGAAAATGATGAGGAAATGGCGGACTAGAGTGTTTTGGAAATGGGAAGAAATGAAAAGTGTTGAACAGTGGTGTTTCAGCATCGGGAAGAAAGTCACCAGTGTTCATCAGCGGTGTTTCAGCATCGTGAAAATCAGCAGTGCTGCACAGCGATGTTTCAGCATCGTGAAAATCAGTAGTGCTGCACAGCGATGTTTCAGCATCGTGAAAATCTCGTCTCTGAGATGGAATCGTCCTCTTCTGGTGGCTGTGCTTTGATCGGGAATCTGCAAGACATCTGTAGCATGGTATTTCTTGACACGGATTATTAGTAAATGAAATCTAATCTAATCTAATCTAATACTAAAGGAATATTAAAAGAATTAATTGTTACTAGGGGTAGAAACCCCCTCAACGAAAAGAAAATGAGCGTCTGCCATGCATGTAGCCTTAAAATCTTCTTTAGAAATGGGTTTCTGGTACAGACAGAGCCGATGACCATTTACAGGTAACGGAGTTCTGGAGTCATCGATCGTGAGGAGCCTTACTATTTTATTAGGAAAAACTGTGTCTACTTCGTAAGGTCCTAACCATCTTGTGCGCAGTTTCCCTTGAAATTCTTTAAACCGGGAATCATACAGTAGAGCCCAATTACCTTTTTGGAACTGTTTGTTCTTGATATTTTTGTCATTCCATTGTGATCTTTGTTGTTGAATTACAGTTGTTTGCTGAATGGCATCTAGCCTTTTCTCATCTAGTTCATTAAGCTGCTGCAGCCTGGCTGTCTGTGCATCTGTTAGATCAAGGTTGGCAGCTAAAGCAGTCCTTAAGGTTTTTATCTCAAATTCCACAGGAAAGACAACACTCTTTCCATATACCAATTCATAGGGAGAAAATCCTGTAGTATTTCTCCAGGTAGTTATGTAGGCCCATAGTGCTTCAAGGAGTCTGTAGGACCAATCCTTTCTACTTTCCTTCATTGTTTTTGTGAGAATGGCTTCTATTACTTTGTTTGTGCTTTCCACCTGTCCATTGGCTTGGGGGCGGTATGCTGTAGTCATTCTCTGCTGAATATGGTATTTCTGAAGGGTGGATTTGAACCCATGAGAAGAGAAAGGAGGTCCTCCATCTGTAACTAATTCTCTTGGCATTCCAAATCTGGTGAAGATGTCTGTAAATAAGAATTTTATAACTGCTTCTTCAGTTGCTCTGTGGAGTGCCTTGGCTTCCACCCATTTAGTCATGTAGTCTGTGCAGACCAGTATATAAACTTTTTTATTAGATGGAGGGTTGATGGGTCCTATGAAGTCTAAAGCCCATCTTTCAAACAGTTCAAGTACTACCTAGGGGTTTAATGGCATTTCATCTCTATGGTTGGGTTGGCCTACTCTTTGGCAACTATCACAGGACTTGACATATTTCCTTGCATCTTTGAAGATCGAGGGCCAATAGTACCCCATACTAAGAATTTTATACGTTGTTCTTTTGTCAGCAAAATGCCCTCCACAAGGGTCATCATGGCAAGCTTTCAATATATCATATACCTCATCTTCTCGAACACACCTTCGAATTTCTTGATCAGCTCCTGTATGGAAAAGGTACCCACTTATCCAACTATACCGAGCACTTTGATGAACAATACTTTTCTTCTCTCGGTAGGATAGGTGTGATGGTAACTTCCCTGC
>ML803345.1:324427-338713 GCA_009831015.1 Picea engelmannii | reverse complement strand
AAATATCACATTACAAATCGAAAGAAAAGAATACGTCCCGCTTCTCTGGAATACTTCAATACATCAAAACCTGGATATCCCGAATGGTGATTTCCTCTCATTTAAAGAGGAAATCCCTTCGATACAATCATTACAATACATATTTGGATCCTATCCTAAGTCGGATCTTCTTTCTAAATCAGCATAGGATGTCCTGGTTTCACGCAACCGAATGCTATTACAGGAACTGAGCGAGGTATTGTTGTTACGGATGGTGTAACAGATTCTTCTCATCGTTGCTGATGTTGTTTCAGCATCGCAATTCGTGGGCTATTTCAGCCACGTAAATTGCGCTCTGACTGCGTTGACTGCTGACTTGTGGCGGCTTTCTCGTGTTTCAGCATCGTCGGTCTTGGCAGTTTCTTCTGTGTTTCAGCATCTGCAACTTTGGACTGTGTAATAGCTCCGTGTTTCAGCATCTTGCGACCTCGGACTGTGTGGCTGCTCCGTGTTTCATCATCTGCGACCTCGGACTGTGTAGCAGCTCCGTGTTTCAGCATCTGCGACCTCGAACTGTGTAGCAGCTCCGTGTTTCAGCAATAGGCCTTGAATGCAAATCTGCAGTTTTTGACACTTATGCATTTCTAATCATTGGTTAAGTACGAGAGTGATGTAAAATATTATGCAAAACAGATTAAACGTAAAGTAATGAGAAGGGACGTTGTATACCTTGGAATGATCAGATGAAGTGATATTATGAGTCTAAATACAAGTGATGAAGGGTATAATAATGGCAAAAAGTATGGGCAAAAAGGTGCATTGTGTGGTCTTAACAGTCTCTTGTAACAGTAGAATATTAGGGTGTTCAAAATCGATCACCCTTTTTAGGGCTGGTCTTTTAAGGGGGCCATCCAAACCCCTGCAATTAAAAGAACATAATTTCATCATGATCCCTTTCCAAGGGCTCGTCTTTCTCTAAGTCCCCATTCAATATAGAGTTCTTTTCCTACAAAGAGATCACTTTTGGCTTTTTTCTGTGCCTTTTAAATCAACAATTTTCTCCCCCGCCCACTTTTTTCGGCAGTTATTGACTTAGTGGGTAATCCCCCCAAGGGTCCTTTTTCTGTAATCTGAGGAAATAACACCCCGTTGAGGTCGCTGAGGAAGAAGAGGAAGTGTTCTCTTCTACATAAAATATACATTTTGTTCTAGGGGGATCGTTCACTTCAAACTCTAAGGGAGTCGAAGGTTGAGTAGCTAGCAAAGGGGGAATGATTGTGTGGGTCGGAAAATTTAGAGCCTTCAACCACTCAATGCATTCTAAATTTAAATTATTTATTAAAACAACAACAGGAGGAGAGGAGGTTAATGTAGTACCACAGGTCGCGTGAGGTACTAATCTTGAACCTGTCTTGGAGGTGCACATAGCTTCTTCTCCCCTTGAAGATTTGTGTCCCAAATTAAGTGTGGATGTTTGATAGTCCATCATTAGAGCCTGTTGAATTGATTCATACCGTCGGCCTTGTTCTTCGATAGTCTATATTCCTTCACTTGAAGATGTAGTGGGAGTATTAACCTTTTGGAGATGACCTTTATCAGTTTTATAAACCATGCCTCTTGTCCTGACGATCATATTGAATTTTTTAATCAAATGTCTATATTTATGGCATCTCCTACACTTGAAAGGGACATTTTCGTAATCCAATCTCTAGGTATGTATGAAACTACCCCAGTTCAGGTCGACTTCCTCACCAAGGCCTTCCCTAATATTTAAATTAACTAAGACCCTTGACACCTTCCTTTGCTTTGTCTCTTCGAAGGTCATATTTCCACCCAAAAAGTTGCCCAAATAGTTCCCAATTAATTTGAAGTGCTCATAGGACCAAAAATGAAGTGGGAGCACCAGAAGCCTCACCCAGATCAGTATAATATCCATCCTTTCTTTGTTGGCATCAAAAAGAGGACTCCAAGGCTTAAGGAGTAAGGGGGAGTTGTTTACACTCCATGGTTTTACTAATGCCCACTTTGAATGCTCAGATTGTAGGAAAGTGAAGGTGAACCAGTTCCTATTGAGTTTGACAATATCAAGGACATATCCAAGATTTTCCTTGTAATAATTATGCATCCAGTCGACCATGGTTTTGAGTGCAAAGGTTATTCCACTGGCTCGACCCACTAGGGTTTGGTTTCCCATATGAACAACCTAACTTAGATCCACTTCTTCCCCGAGAACCAAATTTCCAATGTTCCCTTTGGACTTTAGGCTTTTTCGTTTTATCATGTGCCCTTCCCCTGTCTAACTCCTTAGACCACTGGGATCAGAACTATCACCATAACTAAGAGGAAAGGTTGTCGCATGTGTGTGCTCTCTAAAATCAAAATTCCAGTTGAAGCCCCTATTCTCCTCTACATCTAAAAAGGATGAAATGAAGCCCTTAGAGATGGAATTTTTTAGAGGGTCCAGTTGTCCCCCTGATATTAAGGGGAAACTATCTATGCCATGTCTTGTTGGCTCGTCTAGAAACTTTTTTTCTCCCCCGTGAAAGTCAAAAGCCTCGAACTCCGCTTGAGAAAGGGAGGGTGAAGAAATTAAGAAGCCTCCTTTAGTTTGGTTAAAACATTCTAGGTCTGAGGCCCTATGCGGGCTGAGGGGGGGTAGGGTATCTGCTACGGGAAGGCATAAACCAAGTAGCCAGGGTTATGTGAAATCCCCAAAGAAGACGTTTTCGAGAAAAGGGGTCAGGAGAGTGGACTAAAGCTCGATCTTTGGAGGTTGTTGTGAAGGAAGAGGTGCTTCACCTTTCTTGGCCAGCTGGTCTATAAGCCCTCCACCTGTTGTCTCCCAGAGCTTCCCAGAGCCCGAGGGGTGATTTTCCATGTAGGTTATGGTTTCCATAAGGTCCGTGGTTAGAAGTTCCTCCGCCGAGAGAACTCTCCTAGAAGGGGAAAACCACCGGAAAAAACTTAGGAGAGAGTCCCGCCGAGAAACTGTAAAAAGGAACCAGAGCTAACCATAGTCTAGTGAACTAGCATCTCCTTGACTGTAAAGGCCATCGTTCCCAACTTCCTTCAAATGTTATAATAATATTTCGTATTATTATTGTTTGTTTTATGAGAAATAAGTTTACTGAGATCATTGATATATACTTTTTCAATCTAACAATCAAGAGGGATAGAGGAGGGGGTCTTCACCAATGGTAACAAAACATCTCCCTTGATTTCCCTTAAAAAAAAATATCAACGACAATGAATAGATGCTTAATATATCTTAATTATATGCATTACATAAACATATTAAAAATTTGATTTTTAATTTTTTAATATAAACCAAACTATAAACCTAAAATATAAACGTAAAATAAATAAAAATAAGATTATTAATGAAAACAAAAATCATATTTAGTTATATTTTATATGAAAGTGAAATAATTATAATTTTTGTAAAAGGAGAATTATGCATGTAAGTTCTATAGTATATGTTGTTTTTCCTTAACAAAAAGTTTACATCTAATTTATAGACATTCTCTATATTACAACTATAATATATGTTATTTTAACAAAATGAAAAGTATTTTTTCATTGTGATCACTGAATACAACAATTTTGATATATCTCATAAAACATTAGTCAAATTTGAACATTACTCTATAATACAATACAATTATTATTTTTTGTTTGATATATTTCATAAAACTTTAACACTGTGGCTCAGAGGCATCTAAGCTGTGAAAATCACTTAAGGATGGCAGTCGGCCTGAGCCACACCAACCTTTAATATGGTTGGATTTTTTTTCCAGCATGTTTCGAACTGGTGACTTTAACATCACAAAGTGCCTTAACAAGAGACTCTGGCATCAAATATCTTACATCTAAGAAACATAATACAATACATTTCAAAACAACTATAAATTCAATTAATTTTATGTGTTCCAAATTCCTTAATATCAGATTTAGTTCTATAAGGAAATAATTCTGAAATAAATACTTTATATGAAAGTACTAATTACTTTCTAACTTTAATCATTGATACAACATTTTTCATATATTCCATATTTTTTTTTTCAAATTTGGACATTCCAAGAACTACTTTCTAACTTGATCATTGAATACAACATTTTCCATATATTCCATAAAAAAGAATTTCAAACTTGGACATTCCAAAAATAGATATAAAAATGGCCGACTACTACTATATTTAAACATTAGAGAAAAGCTAAAAAAAAAAATATAATGACATGATTCTTTATTTAACGAATGGAAACTATGTACCTGATATTTGATGCTTGAAATTGTAAGATGTCTAATCTGTGCATCCAGCATCAGCGGTTTGGACAAATTCGTACTCTGAAAACATAGATCTATAAATAATAAATTCAGATAAACTATAAATTCAAATAATTGGTGGTGCTACACATTATGAAAATAAATTATAACGATAAATTATGAATATCATATACTATATAATCCAAAATAATATGAAAATAAATTATAATGATAAATTAACTAAATTGGTGAAATTGAGTCGCCCAATTCATGATATGATATCGTCTTTTAGTCGATAAAGGATTGAGTCATTATCACATTATAATGATTCAAATTTGCGAGATCAACTAAAACTTTTAATTAAAATATTAATTTTAACTTCTGTATTACCTTAACTTAAACTTCTTTGTTTTCACATTCTAACAACTAAAAAAAATCAATATTGATTAAATTAAATATTGTAAAAAATATTTCAAACAAAAATGGGAATTAAGTTTAATAAATCCAAAACTGTACTCTCCTGATCATGATATTACGAAGTGTATATGGTGTGTTTTAGTCAAGAGAGGATTGGGTAATTATCACAATATAAAATACATTTAGGTTCATTTAGTCGGATCAACTAAAATTTTGAATGAAGCCCCATGGATAGCATAGATGGTAAGACATGTGCACATTCTTCAAGTACGGGCATGGATAGCATAGATGGTAAGACATGTGCACGTTCTTTAAGTACGGGGAGAGGTCACGGATTCTATCTTTATGTTTTTGGGTGGCGGTTTAGCACTAGTTAGCACTAGTCGTGACTTATTAGCCCATCATTTTGAGATATTATTTAGTGCATTTTGTATCTTCTTAACAAGTTTTTTTCTCATAATGTGTTTTCTTAACAAGTTTTTTTCTCATAATGTGTTTTCAGTTTTTACTTATTTCTTTTTTGAAAAATAAAAAATCTTTTTATAATTTCCAAATAGTTATAACTGAGACTAAATACCCGTGGTGATGGGCATTTTTCCAAAAATATTTGTCAAATAGAAAAAAACAATTATATATATATATATGACTGACCTTTTATGAGGTGGAATATCATTATTTTATAAACACGTTTCCTCAGCCTTTCAGCCTCCTTGAAGATTGCTTTGTTATTCTTCAGTGAACGCCATGATCTAACTCCATGAAAGTCTTCCACCTAATGCCATGGTATAACATAAATCACTCAAGCTGAGCGACATGAATTTCTACAGTGCCAAATACTTGGACGCAGCCAACGTTATTGGCAACGCTCACGAAACTAGGCTTCAAAGAAGCGGTTGACCCCACAATTCCCTCAGCTCTGCCTGGAGACTCCGATAACGATATTTACGAGGGTAAAATGATGCCACATTAAAGCTCGATCTATATTCATCCACCAAACCAACAAGATTTAATGGATTCTATAGTACTTTATTATGGATACCATACTACAGTTTTGAGATGAAAATCACTTCAGAAATAAGTGAAAATTGTATTTCGATTTCAATACCTCGTTAATATTTTTGTATCATAAGAAGAAAGGTGGTATCGTCGTGCCAAATACTTGGACGCAGCGAGCGGTATGAAAATGCTCATGGAAATCAGGCTTATTACGTTCAAAAACCACCACACTACAAATGTGAGTAACTCCCTCCGTGTTGGTTCTGCTAAATAATGAGTCGATCTTGTAAGTTTCCAATTTCAGTGCAGAACGATTATTAATTGATTCGAGGGAAACGCTACATTTATTAAACAAGGAGATATATAGAAGATATATCAATCCCATATAGAAACAATAAATCAGGCTTCAAAGAAGCGGTTGACCCAGAATCTCCTCAGTGCAGACTCCTACTGCTTGGAGACTCCGATATTGATATTTACTAGTGTAAAAGTATCCCACATTAAAGCTGGATCTATATGCATTAACGACCGTGTAAGTGTTTTTGCATCATAAACTGGCAAGATTTAATTACAAGTATTGTTGCATCATAAACCAACAATATTTAATGGATGTTATACTACTTTTTTCTTTTTCCATGAAACAAAATCCCATTTTAAAAGTAAGAATGATTTTCTAAGCTACTACCCCTAATTTTGTATCAAACCTCAACACATTTTCTTTTTTCTCTTCATTCACGGATGAATTACATTGCTCAGCTCCATGTTTGTATGGAGGAAATAACCTTTTCACCTGGCCCTTAGGTTCTCTATTACTCTCTATTCCTGCAAAACGAATAGACCTAACTTTGTTTATTACTATATTAGTCTAAATGACCCTGCTACTCCAATTGTTGATACTTAAAACACTCTATTGCATACCTTTTTTGAGCTTGCCTCTTGCTGAAATTGCTTTTGGAGCTACCTACCTTCTATTGAGGCATGTGGTTAGTAGAGCGCTCTTGGATGTGGAAAACGAAAGGTTCTCAATCCTGCATTTCATTTTTTAAAAACAATCCTCATAACAAAACAAATCCCCACAAATCATAGTATTGTGCTATAACTGGTCAGAGGGCCAAGTTGTGTATGATTGATATGCCTCCAGTATCTATCCAAGTTGTTCTTTGAAAAATTCCCTGAAATCTCAAGAATTTGATCCCTAGGCATTGATTTGGTAGTTTTGATCAATAATACGAGTTCTCAGACATAGCTCTGCCTTTGATGAATACTTTTATGCTTCTTACTTTCCAGTGTTGATTCAAAAACTTGGAAAACTCCTTAATGATGGATTCAAGGGAAAGATATAAATGAGCATTGTGAGACCAATCAAAATGTGAGAAAGAATTTTCCCCAAACAATATGCGGCCTCTCGCCTAGCTAGGTGAAAGGCATTGGAAACTTAGTCTGTCCATGAAAAAAATGGCTCCAGGTAATAAGCCTGGAAAGTAGACACTTAGACAGCCGATGCAGCCACGTTTCCTTGTGCAGGCAACAATTTTTCATAAAATGCTAACAAAGTACCACTAACATTAACATTAACATAAATAATAAACATTAAAATATAATCAAAAATAAGTTTTTACCCTTAGAGAAAGAGAAGGAAACTGAAAATTTGCCATTTTAATCATAGAAGAATTTGACTTCAGAGATAATAATTGGCATCTACCGAATCTTCCATCCCATTTTTTTCATAATATTTCTATTCTGGTACTAGACCCCTCATCATTTCCTTAAGCCTATATACATTTATATACATACAAATTACACCCATTTCTCTGGCGGGCAACAAGATTTCATGGAATAAATAATTGACATGCTTTCTCTTTCCATACTGTTATCACATAAAGTTGTCAAAGGTCATATGTGTTTCTTGTGAAAACCCAAGTTTGCACCCTTGCTCCACCTTTCTCTTTTCCGCACACCATTCCTAGTATTTTCACCCCTTCTCGTTGATAAATTCATTCCCCTTTCCGATCAATGATCTGGTTTTCCTTAGCATCTTGTTTGACTGATCCTCGGCTCAAGGTTTTTATGTTTTCTTTAAAGGATGAACACATATCGTGATTTTGGTCGAATTACTGGTCATCTTGTTTGCCATTGATTAAGCTCACAGCAGGTCATCCAAGTCCTTTTTTTGCACAGGTATCAGCCTTAAGCATGAAACACAACATTCAAAGCAGCCCATTTCGGGCTTAAAATGCAAGCAGCGGTCGGGTTCAATTTTCAACGTCGAAGATCCCAGGAGCAGTTCATATATGCGGCTCATGTGTATTTAGCAGGTCGAAGTTGTGCAGAGTCTAACACTGGATAGAATCCCCAGAGTTAAAGATCAAGCACCACGCATCCTTTCAGATCGGAGGGTCATTATTTACTTCGGGAATATGGGCTTTGGGAATTTCAGCATCTCGACTCCTGGCATCACCCAGAGTGATTTCTCCCAGAGTTAAAGATCAAGCGCCATGCGTCCCTTTGGATCAGATGGTCAATATTTACTTCGCGAATTTGGGCTTCGGGAGTTTGAGCACATCCAACCCCGACATCATCCATAGTGCTTTCTCCAGGAGTTAAATATCAAGCGTCGCATATCCTCCTCATATCGATGGTCATCGTTCACTTTAGAGCTCCAACTCTACAGATAGACTGCCCCCGAGATCTGAAGTGGAAAAGAATGTGGCAGTCATCAGTTCATATATATGGCGCTATCGCCAGTCATGACACTTGGCATTCGTCTGACGATTACACGTGGCACTCAGTCCAGACACCTTTGGGCATAGCATCCGCTTGTTTCCAAGTGACATGTGTCACCTCTCTTTTCATGACATGTGAGCATTTCCACGCCAGGCCACCACGTCAAATCATCCCTCGAGAAGTGTTCTTGTTCAGCGCCATCTCCTAGCATGGTTAGAATGATCCTAAAGCTAGTGGGAAGATAAACTTTAGTGGTGGCGCTAGAAGTAGCAGGGTTTCCCAAATCACATATTTTCACCATATTGATGACTATGCTTCATTGCGGGGACACAGCTTGCTCGATCGATATAATATTTGAGTGGTCCCGCAATCAAAACCGTGGTATAGAGAAAGCTCTATGCAGTTAAAGGTGGTGAATTGCGGGCTCAAAAGTGGTGTGATTTCAAACCACTTTCGATGGCCCCACAATCA
Source organism: Picea engelmannii (assembly GCA_009831015.1). Taxonomy (NCBI): domain Eukaryota; kingdom Viridiplantae; phylum Streptophyta; class Pinopsida; order Pinales; family Pinaceae; genus Picea; species Picea engelmannii. The sequence continues at coordinate 329,863 of ML803345.1, read as the reverse complement.
CGTGCTTATAAGACATCCAATCCAAGAGAAGCATGTGGTCGCCCCCTAGGCATTAAGCCTCGTTGTGATCTTGAGAAAAAATGGTTAATGAAGAAAGAGTGGTGGTTGAAACCTTGACTCACTCCATAAATAGAAGACATGGAAGGTCTGGTCGTGGAGACATAACTGTCATCCCAAGGTACCCCTAGGACAATTTTTCCTATGTGGCCATGATGATTTGAGCTCGCGTCTAACAGGAGGATGCATGCACAGTCTGATAGAAGAAGATGCAGACGTAAATCCTTGAATGGGATAGCCATATCAAACTACTGGTAGTCATGGAACGATCTGAGTATAAATAGATCAGCTCGATATTTTGTTAAGTTCGTCAACTAGTTGAGCTGAGATCCCTACTGTGTAATTTTGATGCCAGAACTGTTCTTTGGTTATGTATCAAATTTGAGACTTTCGCATTAATAGAAGTCAACAACTTTCATCTCTTTGTTTAAACTGTGTTAAAACACTCGGACATGGAGGATCCAGTCGAGGGTTGTAGTTCTATTGTAATGTACGTTTGATTAGAGTAGTGTTGTGACCAGTTTTAGTTAGCTTCCTTGTTACCTTATTTCCCCTTATGTTGAAACACTCGGGCATGGAGGATCCAGTCAAGGGTTTTGGTTCTATTGTAATGTAGGTTTGATTATAGTAGTGTTGTGACAAGTTTTAGTTAGCTTCTTTGTTATCTTAGTTCCCCTTACACTGAAAGGTTGAGGCATGGAGGATCTAGTCGAGTTGTTGCAGTTGCATCATAATGTAGGTTTGATTATTATGCTTCTGTGACATATTTCAGCATCAGAAACTTGAGTTCAAGAGTGCCCTTGAGCTTGAGTTTTTCTTCACCAAGCTGCTTGAAAGACAGATGCCCATGGCAGAATTTTCCACCTTTCTCACTAAGTCTTCCTTCTGCCCACCCTTAAACTCAAATCACTGACTGAAGTTAATGAGACCCTCTCCAGTTTCTGTGATTAAAATCATTCTTGTATTGAGTTTTTTCCATTTGAACCCCACTCATTAAACCAACATCCACCAAACCTTCTGATGTGTATTGGGCTTATCCTCTCGCATTTTGAGGGTGACTCTCAGTGCTAACACATACAAGCAATATCAGATGAGCTCAAATTTTCCAAGCAGGTTACTGTCCTTCATCCATGATCATTTTCCTTCTTACACTTCAATTAAATTGCCAAGCTCATTATCATGATAGGTACATAATATGATCCTTCTAACCGGTGGTAATGGTGGTATTCCATAGTATCATCATCAATTGCGGTTTCTAGGCAAAGACTTAATTGTGTGGCATCTAGTAACAATAGCTTCTACACCTTCTCGTTTCCTTTGTCGCTCAGACTAGCAGCCTAAATAGTTGTGCTATATGCCATGACTTCATCCAGGTTACGCTATACTTGTGCTTGTTCACCACACTTAACTCGGTATGTTTCCAAACAATTAATATCACTTACTAGGCTGCAAATGGAAGACAAACCGAGGGTAATTTTTATTATCACCTCTAACCAGAACGAAAGTTATATGAATGTTCTTTTTTTGTTTAAATAATTCAAAATAAAATATTAATTGGTTTATTAAAAACATAAATGGAATAAATTTCTTTATTAAAAATATAAACGGTACGAATTTCTTTATTAAAAATATATATGTTATGAAACCAAGTTATTTGAATGTTTATCTTTTTTAAATTGTTTATATATCATTCATTTCTTCTCTTAATTTTGGTTTTGATTGTGTATTAATGATATGCAATTGCTAAGCAATTACCACCCATTTCCCATGAAACTATGACAGTTTCATTTTGTAATGAATGTCGCTTTCGGGTCCATGATTACAGGTTGTTAATTTAGGACTTAATTCAAAGCATAATTCTTCTTCTTTCTTCGCCATATTTACTAGGAATGAGATTTGAGATCTTAACTCGAATTGATGGCTAGTCAATTGAATATTTCCATTCATTTAAACAATATATTTTATACTCAATACAAAGTAACATTTACATGTACAAAGTAATATTTTTTTGAAAATGTAAAAAAAATTAAAAAGTCGAAAACTGAACTTGTCCACATATGTTGACCATACACTACACATCACAACTATCCATGTTCTATATTACACATTAGAGTCAAACTCTCATATTTCTTGAATGATACGATGATTACATAAATTGTTGCATCAATGCTCACCTCTCCTTTGAAAGTCAATGCGATATCTTGAAATAGTGATAATATGGAAATGATTATCCATAATTAAGTCATTGTAAATGTTTCACATAAAAATTAAAAACTAGTATTGAAAACAAATTCCCAACCTACAAATGTGATGAATTGGGACACTGCTTTTCATTTTTCGTTTATAACACGATACATTTTACAAATTATCCTTCATGATCATTTGACTATAGTATTTGTTGTTCCTGAGATTTATTCTAGTATCATGTAATAATGTCATACATCCAAATATTTAAGAGAATTGTTTTTGTAATGATTTTCTACCTTCAATTTTAAGATGAAACTTCGAATGAATTTTAATGATTAGAAAACACAGAGGTAGTATCTCTTTCTTTGAGTCTTTATAAATTTTGATCATATGAAAAGTAGAATCGATTAACAAATATTGTTAAAATAAAGTAAGATATCATTTATACAAATAAATCTTACCTTATCCGCAATAGAATAATTATGAAGGAGTCCTTGATAGATGGTTTAAAATGAGGAAATTTACAGGTCTTATTTTAATCACAATAATAACAGACAAAAAACTGCAAATGAACAAATACCCAATATATGGGTTACTAAATCGTAGTCTTCCAATATTCAAGAACCATTGAATGAAGAAAATAAGATTATGAAATGGTGATACACATAAAGCACATAAGTCAAGGAAATGAGACATGGAATATATGTCTTCTCTTTCTATTTGATATTTTTGAAAATTCTCTTTTACATTCGGCCACAAGAAGCCTCAAATAGATCTTTGATCTGTTTTTGTATACAAAAATGTCTTAACCAGAAGTAGTTATAAATTCGACATTCTTCGTTATCAAAATATAGTACAATCAAAACAAAAAGATACAATGAAGATATTTTGGGATCTGTTGAGATTTCTTTTGTTCGTTGCCACCTCATTTTCCGTCTATTTGCTTGTTGATGTATTTGTTTTTTTTTAAACCCTTTAATTGTGCATGTAGTTTCGTTAATGCAACAACGAATTTTGAAGGTTCAACATTTGCATTTGGGTTTGATTCCTTAGTCAATGAATATTGCTTATTTACTATTTTTTGTGGCACCATGACTTTTCAAAATTTGATGTTAACCCTCCCGTGAGAAGTAAAACCTATGAGCTCAAAATGATAAATGTGACAATTTCAGATGCTAATGGAAAAATACTTTGAAGTTAGAAATTATTTTATTTATAGAAATATTAATGTATAGATATCCTCACATTAATCTATTGATAGAGTAATCATTTGTTAAATTTATTGCCTGGCGGTCACAACACTTTTCCAAATCTTTTACCCTAGAAAGCTGGAAGTATTATTAATAATTAAGATAAAGTACTTTGGCATTTTGACATTCAAGAGTTTTGAATGCAAAATAATGTTTATCATTTGGGTGCTTTATGATGTTGTTATTATGTTGTTATCATTAATATCTTGCTATGTTGTTGTTATCATGTTCTTGTTTTTGTTGTCATTATTTTGTTAGCATTAATATGTTGTTGTTGTTTATTCCTAGTATAAGAAAATAATGAAAGAAATTATAAACTAAATTCAGTCATTGAACAATAGATTTTAGAAAAACATTTATTTATTTGGAGTCCTGAAAAGTAGTTAGGCTCTACACATGGTATCAGAGTCGGGTTTCAAAACTGAAACTTGGGCTTGACCACCCACATCACTGAGAAATTTTTATTTTCCTCACCCCCATCCTTTCATCTTCACTTGTCTTCCTCTAGGGGTTTAGACATAGCCCAGTGTGAGCAGTATTCTATCGTAAAAGTTTCATAGATTTTTCCCTCTGAAAATTTGCAGTCTCTGCATCCAAGTAGGAGAACTTCTTCATATACCTCCATTGTTTGGGCATTGATTATATTGCTTGGTTTCTTTAGAGAGTTCACATCAAAAATCTGTATTATTTGTTCCTCTTGGTTTTCTCTCTCCTTCAAATGTTTCCACACAACATCAATGTAATGCAATCGACGATATATTCACAGCAAAAGTAACTTACTTTGATAAAAAAATAATCTGTCTGGACACTCTTGCCAAACAGATTTCATAACTAGGAAACATTACTGCTAGAACAAGGTTTCAAGCAACAAGGAAACTAAGCTAATAAATTGGTTTAATATGATGCTTTGTCAAATCTGTAAGTGGAGATAGAAAACAAGCTCCTTACAGTAAGGTTCCCAAAAATTGGCCTAACAGTCTACCCAAATGCATGATCATTCTTCTATGCTATGCTACATCAACAAGGACTAAAATTAAACATTAACAACAAATTCAATGATACAAGATCGTTTCTCTATAGAAAATAATAATTCTTTATTAAAAGAGAATTTACAGATATTACAAATGGTATCCTCAAGAACAACAATGATCTCCCGTTGTCATCCTATACATCGGCTGACCACCCAAAAGAACAAAGCAAAAGCATCAGCCCAACATTCTATGTGTATTTTCATGGGTGAGAGGAGCCTAAAGAAAGCATAGCAAGCGGCCCGAAAGGATTGAAAACCGTAGAAACCTTCAATCTGTTTGTAGATGGATCATCATCACCACCAACATCATCATAATTCATTATGATCAACATGCCAAATTAATCTTCCAGACTCAAAAATTTAATAGGTCTAGTGGTTGTGGTAGTGGTGGGGGGGTTCCCTCTCCCATGGGCTGCATTAATTCCAAGGAAACCCAGAGACATGTGGGCACAACAGGAGACAATCATCACAGGATTCGATCTCTTCCTCGTTGTTTCTTAACTCCCACTACTCACAACAAAGATAGAGAATACAACAAATACCATCATATCGTTTCCCTCACTTATGTCGCGTATGGAGATCTAGGCATCAACATGAATGAAGAAAAAGAAGTGGATTATTTCCCATAAAATAAGAATGTTGGATCATGTTGTCATTGATGCCAATGGTTTGATTGATTGATGTCATTGATTGATGTCAAGTGATTGATTGATGTCAAAGGATTGATTGATTGATGATTGATGTAATATAATATGTATTGTCCTTGATGAGAATGCATAGATGAAGATGGATCAATGAGTTGTCATTGATACATGATGAAGATGGATCGATGTGGTTCCATTGGTATATGATGCATTGTTGGAAAAATGTATAGATGAATCGTTATTGTCTTATCATGATTGATAAGGTGTA
>ML803345.1:310218-324327 GCA_009831015.1 Picea engelmannii | reverse complement strand
ATGGTTGATGCACTTGTTTATGGTACAGGTTGATTACAGGTTGGTGCATGGTTGATGCACTTGTTTATGGTACAGGTTGATGCATGGTAGATGCATGGTTCAGATTTATTGGTACAGGTTTACAATGGTATATCTCACAGTGAGAGTGTGACAGTGGTTCCATCATTCTACTTATACTTCAGGGTGGCAGGACGGGGCAAGGACAGGTGGTTGTAGCCACCTTTCGGTTGTATCCGGAGAACATAGGGGGTTGTAGCCTCCTTCTGGTTGTATCCATAGAATTGGGGAGTTGGAGCTTCCCTCAGGTTGTAGCCTGAGAAAATAGGGGGTTCGATCCTCCTTCCAGTTGCAGCTGGAAAACAAAGGAAGTTGGTGCTTCCAATGAATGTAATTCTTCAAGACATATAAGAAAAAGCATTATGTGGTTTTCTCTCGATTTGGGTTTCCACGTAAAGCACTAGTGTACTGTGTATGTGTATGATTGTTCATTTGTTCATTGCTTATTTACTCTACAGTTATTGGATAATAATGCTTCATTGATATAACACTTGGATTATATGGTTAAATTTCTCTATTACTGATTCACCCCCCCTCTCAGTAATCCAACAAAGAATAGCCAAAAGGTTTTTATGGCAACAACCACAGAGGGAATTTCTATAGATCATCAAGTGTGGTGACCAGGATATGGTCGGAAGTGAATCACTTTTTTTCTGATTATAAATAGAATAATTCCTCTACTGCTAATCACTAGCAGGAAACAAAATAAGAAGAAGATGATGAAATTCCTATGATGATCAATGCGATGGAACTCATGGAGGGGTGGGAAGATGATGACCACAAAAGAAGAACCGATCGAGACTGTGTTCCCACCAAAATCCATGGGCCATCGTTGAACAAGTGTGGAAGGGAAGTGAGCCTAGCATCCATGGCCGTGGTTGTTCTCTCGAAGAAATCGGGTTGTGCTCTACAAGCGGTCGGCCATGGAACTAGGGCGACGCCTTGAAAATTGTGGGTAGCGAGAGATTAAAACCTTATTTCAAAACAGAAAATGAGCGGGAAGGGTCAAATCCTGTTTTTGTTTTGTTTGTGTTCATTTGCGTGAGACGTGAGGGGAAGGAATGTGGGCCTAAACCCTTTGTTTTAAACAAAAAAACTTATATTATTATTTAATAATTAGTTAAAAAAAAATTGCTAGTAGTACAAGTCTAATCAGGGCTCAAGGATTATAGTAAGCACCAAAAGCTTAAATTTCATTCCAATTTGCAAAACACCAATAAAATCATCATTATTAGTCAAGTTTATTGATGTCTGTTAGACAAAGTCCCTTGATAGGGGTCACATGGTTGTGTCCTCTGAGGTTTCCCCCATTGTCATCAAAAAGCAACATCACAACCATTCAAGGTTTAAAATCATACTAAGTTTGAGGCGAGGCATAAATTAATCTCATCGCAAGGAGGAATTGTTGTAATTCTTAGTTAAACTCCAAGGAACTCGCTTGGGATTGTGTAGCTATACTAGGTTAATACGTTGCCTGACACGACTCTCCATAAGGATGGTAACTCATGGAAAAATATTAAAGGTCAAAGTCTTTCAAGTTGAATAAATGGCATCCAAGAGATAAGTTAAAAGGGGATAACATAAGCATACGGGTGAAAAATAAATATGTAATCCATTTATATTAATCATTGACAAAAATAAGCACCAAGGGTGAAAAATAAATAGAAATTTGATTTATATGATTTATTGACAAAAAAATATCATTTAAGGTGAAAATTTTATTTATAAAGGAAATTGGAAAGGTATATATATATATATATATATAGTCCTCATATTTTGAGTCGTTTGAAGAGTCACTTAGAAAGGGGTTATTATTAGCCAAGGACAATATCATCTATTAAATATGGCATTAATGATAGAAGCAACCAAGCACACTTTTTCATAATTTGTAAAAAAAAGGAAACTTTTGAAATTGAATGAAATAAGTTACAAAAATGTTGAGGATAAACCAAGTGTCTTAATGATAAAATCTATTGTTAAAAACTAGAGGTGAGAAAATATAAGCAAACTGATCAAGTATCACAACAACACATTTAAGATATCAAGGAGAATTTTGATAAGAAGTTATGAAACAAAAATGAATAAAATGCTTGCCTAAGGAGTCATAATCAAAGCCTACTTGCACAAATTATGAAGTTAAAAGATGAGAAAATACACAACAACAAAAAAAGTTATTGACAATTGTGGAGAAACAAATGTTTCTTCTAATGAAGTTTTATCAAGTGAAGGGTGTCCATGAAGTGATATCAAGAAACAATTTGATGAGATTAAAATACAAACCATGGAGAAGGAAACCAATACAGATCCAATTGATATCATAAATCAAATGACACTTATGTTGGGATGTTATTAAAAAATAAATCACTAGATGTGACAAACTACAAATGTCCCAACATTGAAATGAAGACGAAAGATTAAAATATTCCTTATCGTTATCCAAATCACAGAAGTCATTGTATTGCTTAGTGCACTAACTAATGAAAAATCAATATGAATATAAACAACATTCTTCATACATTCAGAAGAATCCCAATTTTGAAATAGAGTGGTGATTCAACACCTTACTTCAAAACACAACACAAGAACTTCCATCCCAATAACCAACTAACAACAATCTCCAATGCAAATTGACCTAGAAGGGATCGATCCACATGTTGAGATTTGGGTTATTACATATGACCTAATTATTGGAATGAACTGGTTATAAGCCCATCAAACTTTCATATATTGTTTCACGAAGAGGGTTATTTGTGTTGATGATGAAGGGAGGTCAATAGAGATCCATGATGTATGGAGCAAGGTGTCTCTACACTTTATATCAACCATGAAGGTTCAACATTGCATGAGGAAATATTGTCGATTATATGTAGTGGAAGCAATGAATGAAGGGAAAGGACCCTCCTTGGGTCAGTATCCAGTATTGTCATAGTTTACGATGTTATTCCGAAAGAGTTTGCAGGGTTACCTCCTGAGAGGGAGCTTGATTTTACCATTGATATAAAACCTTGTGCAGAGCCAATTTCCAAGACTTCGTATAGAATGACAGCTCCAAAGCTTTGTGAGTTTCATATGCAATTGAAGGAACTACTTGACTTAGGGATAATAAGGCCTAGTGTCTCACCTTGGGGTGCACTAATATTTTTTGTGAAGAAGAAGGATGGTTCCTTACGACTGTGTATAGATTACATGGACTTGAACCGCGCTACAATGATAAATAGGTACCCAATGACAAAGATAGATGACCTCTTTGATCAGATGAAAGGAACAACAATTTTCTCAAAAGTTGATCTGTGATCAAGGTATCACCAGTTAAGGATTAAGGAAGGAGATATTCATAAAACTACCTTTCGAATTCGATTTGGGAATTATAAGTTTGTCGTGGTACCTTTTCGTTTGACCAATGCGCCAATAATATTTATGAGCCTCATGAATGGGGTATTTCTAAAAGTAATTAGACCACTTTGTACAGCTCATTCGGGATGATATCCTCATCTATTCCAAGAATTAAAGAGAACATGAGGAACACTTGTGAGTGGTGTTGTCATGCCTTAGAGAGAAAAAATTGTATGGAAAGTTATCAAAGTGTTCTTTCTTCTAGAAAGAAATTCACTATTTAGGTCATATCATTTCCGATGAAGGAATCTCTGTGGACCCATAAAAGGTAAAGGTCGTTATGGAATGGCCAGTGTCGAAAAATACTCATGAGGTAAGAAGCTTCATTGGGCTAGCAGGTTATTATCAGAGGTTTATGGAAGGGTTATCTAAAATAGTAAAACCCATCACCACCTTGCAGCACAAGGGGGTCAAGTATGAATGGACACAAGAATGTGATATTTCATTCATCGAGATTAAGAGCTTACTAACTAGTGCACTAGTTCTACGAGTGTCTCATATCAAAAAAGACTTCATAGTTTGTACGGATGCCTCGAAGCAAGGATTGGGGGTTTCACTAATGCAGGATGGAGGAGTGATAGAATATGCATAAATAAAGTTGAAGCAACATGAGGAGATTTACGCTACTCATGATTTAAAGTTGTCAATTGTAATGCTAGCTTTGAAACATTGGAGGCACTATCTAGTGGGGCGAAACTTTGATCTCAAAGCAGACCATGAAATCTTAAAGTAATCTTCCCTCAAAGAGATCTCAATGCCAGGCAAAGGTGTTGGAGGGAGTTTATGAGTGAGTATGATTTTGGAATCTCATACATCATGGGAAAGGAGAATTTGGTCACAAAATCCTTAAGAAGGAGACCACATGTCTTCTCCTTGGTACCCTTAAGACTTAATTTGATGGAGCATGTGTTGGGGCAACTTCTAGGAGATAATTGGTATTTAAATGTTGCTTCAACCCTCCATAATGGGAGGCAATTAGATCCAAAGTATGAAGGATATAGATTCGAAGGAGAATGATTGTTAATATATTATGGAACGATGTACATCCCTGAAGGTGGGGATACTCGAAGCATCATACTCAAGGAAGCCCATAGAGCACTTTATTGTGCACATCCGAGTGTGAAGAAAATGTACACACACATGAAGAAGTTTTTCATTTGGGTAGGAATGAAGCGTGATGTATTCCATTTCATCGCCAAGTACCTAGAGTGTCAACAAGTGAAGGCTGACCACCACCACTCGATAGGTCTTCTACAATTGTACGATTTTCCTATGTCCAAGTGGGAAGTCATTTCTATGTATTTTGTTGTGGGATTTCTGCTCACATCGTATAGACACAATGTCATTCTTGTGATAGTTGATAAGTTGACCAAGAGTGCTCATTTTATTCTGGTTAGAGACACTTATGATGTCATTGATGTGGCACGTGTGTTTATAAGTGAGGACATTTGTTTTCACGTGTTACCCAAGAATATTATTTCAGATAGGGACTCTTGATTCACTTCTAGGTTTTCGACAACTTTGTAGTCAGCGTTGGGAACTCTGTTGAACATGAGCACAACATATCATCCAGAAACAAATGAGAAAACTAAGAGAGTTTATTCTGGTTAGAGACACTTATGATGTCATTGATGTGGCACGTGTGTTTATAAGTGAGGACATTTGTTTTCACGTGTTACCCAAGAATATTATTTCAGATAGGGACTCTTGATTCACTTCTAGGTTTTCGACAACTTTGTAGTCAGCGTTGGGAACTCTGTTGAACTTGAGCACAACATATCATCCAGAAACAAATGAGAAAACTAAGAGAGTAAATCAGGTTCTTGAAGACATGCTTAGGATGTATGTTATGAATAATCAAACCCATTGGGATAAGTATGTACCTTTGGTAGAGTTCGCCTACAATAACCATTTTCATAGCTCCATTGGAATTCCACCATATGAAGCTCTGTATGGAAGGCCATGCAGGACACCGTTGAGTTGGGAAAGGTTAGAAGACCGATTGACAGTTGGGCCAGAATTGATTCAAGATATGGAGGAACATGTGATTCTGATTAGCCAATGACTAAAGGAAGCACATGATAGACAGAAAAGTTATGTTGATGCACATAGGAGTAATAGAAGTTATAAAGTGGGATATCAAGTTTTTATTCGTATCATGCCTAATAAGAGTACCATTTGGTTTGGGAAGGGGAAAAAGTTGTCGTATCGATTTATAGGACCATTCAAAATACAAGAGAGAATTGGAACCGCTTCCTATGGTCTCGTACTGCCAACAAACTTCCATAAAACTCATAATGTTTTTCATGTATATGTTCTACGTCATTATCTTACCAATGAAACTCCTAAACTGAATTGGAAGAAATTTCAGGTATCGGACGTGGGAACCCTCACGATAGAACCATTATGCATATTGAACCGTAGGGTTCGACAGTTCAGGAATCGTCTGGTAGACCAAGTTAAGTTCCAATGGGACAAGTATAGCCCATGATCTGCTACTTGGGAGGATGTCGATACCTTATGACGAGATCACCCCACTTTTTTTTACCACCTCAAGACTATTAATGATACACTTGAACTTTTAAGAGGTATTAACCTATGTGAATGCCAATTTTATGAATGTTTAACGTTATTTGAATTAAGATGGATATTATGCAATCTAATTCTAACTTGAAAATTTTGACATTTAAAATTGTTAGTACGTGGATACCAAATTGAGATTATAGTTAAATTCATTTACGTGATGATAATGTAGAGATATGTATGAGTTTGTGTTATAGACTAATCTGTAGGTCAATGGGCTATGAAATAGCCAAAGGATAATGATAATAAAAGGTTGATGTCGTGAACACCGGCCGAGAAACAATATAGTATGAATCTTTGGAAGTGAAATTATGTTGGTTTGAATGCATTGCTATGATATGTGGACCCGTGCGGGTTTTTCAAGTGGTGAGACTGCCTAAAACTAAATATACGATGACAAAATTCCCAACAACACAATGCCACTGTATGTTCCATGGTAGGGTGTTGACCCTAGTTCTATTAGGAGGGGTGGAGCATTTCCCACCATGTATCCTCTAAAACTACGAGTCATGGGAGGACAATGTTAGCTCACACTGCCCTAGATGTGAGATGATGACTGTGAGTTGCCTACTGGGGAAGATTGATCAAGAGAGTTGACACTTCCTCTTACACGTTCTATTTGGAGTTAGGTAAATATAGTTGATGCTCCAAGATAGTCCAACAATGGAAGGATAGGGATGGAATATGGAAGTAAGTTAGGGAGGAAGGATGATTAGAAGTAGTTAAGAGTGTCTGGGGATTTTGCCTTGTAGTAGAATTTAGTGTTTTTCTTCTTTTTATAAAGAAGATATGTATATATGTATATTTATAATTGCTTAACTGAACTACAATTATCTAAATGAATGTCGTTTGTGTTAAATTATTATAATTGAGGGATTTTATGAGCATTTTAAATGGTTTACTATATTTTATGAAATCAATGGTCTTATTGCTTGGATTGGACGCATGCAAGAATTACTTTAGGAGTGATAATTATTGTCATTAGTGCATGTGTAAGTTTTGTATGTGCTAGCTATACATGTACACTAGTATGTAAAAGTGTTTTAAATTGATGATGTTGATTATTTTATGTGGATGTATGATTCATGTGTCATTACCCTTGTATTATAAATTACTCTAACTTTGAGATGAAGTTTCTTGAAGGGTGGGTGATTGTAACAACCCAAATTGATTAATTTTTATCATAGTTTTTTATTTAAATTTAATTGATTATTAAAATATATCAAATGAGTCTTTTATTATTTTATTATTAAAATGTGGGTAAAATAATTAATGAGGTTGTTGGGGAATTAATGAGGGGTATTTGAAAGAGGAGGATAAGGAAGAAGGGGAGGACGTTGTTGGGGAATTAATGAGGGGTATTTGAAAGAGGAGGATAAGGAAGAAGGGGAGGACTTTGAAGGCAGATCTTATTTTTCTTTTAGAATTTATGAAAAATACAGAAGGAGGAGGAAATTTCAAGAATTGTTTTGGAGAACTCTCACAGGGCACTATTGTTGCTGGGAGCTTTGAGCTCGAGGGCCATGAAACTGAAAAGAATCATGGAGCTAGGAAGTTGGAGAGGTTGTTCTTAGTTGGATAGGAGGTTAATATTCAGTTGGGAAGTTTGGGCAAGTACAAACACAAGTAAACCAAGGACCGAATCAACCAATATTCAGTTGAGAAGTTTGGGAAACTACAAGCACAAGTAAACCAAGGACCGAATCAACCAAATCTGAGGTAGACGTATGTATGTTACCAGTCCTGGTTTGTCATTTTTATGGTGTTGTTATTATGTTGTTATCATTAATATGAAGTTGTGTTGTTGTTATCATGTTGTTGTTGTTGTTATCATTATTCTATTAGCATTAATATGTTGTTATTTAGTCATGATATAATAAAATAAAGAAAGAAATTATAAACTAAATTCAGTGATTCCAGCAAGAGATTTTAGAAAAACATTTATTTATTTAGAATCCTGAAAACTAGTTAGTACCACTTGTTAGCACAAATAAAGATTGAGAGGTGGTCTATGACTCATTTCACAACTTCGGAGTTTTTAGATCTTTAAACACCTTGAGTTTGAAACTCCCGAATTGGGAAGTCCTGAAGTGACTTTGTAGTTTTCTTTTGTTTTAAACCTCACCCAACTTTACAACTCCGAATTTGCGAGAATTGTCAATTCTGATGACTAAATTTTTTTAATGAATAGTAATGGATGTGCTCTCTCAAGATATAATGATCATATCTTTTATTCAAAAAAGAATGACATTCCTAAGTTTTCCATAATTTATTTTTAAAAGATAAAAAAAAAAAAAAAAACTTCCAAGTTTAATTTTTATTTGAAATTTTCCAAAGTGTTCTAACAGTATCTATAATGATATTGTGTTGGGTTTTCACAAAGCTATTTAATTTATTATGCATGTCACATCTTGGAAATTTGACCAACTCTTGTGTTTGGCAATTTGGAATTTTTTTCCACTCTTCTTTCTATATGTATATATCACTGTACACAATTAAATAATTCTATATGTAGTATTCATTATCAAATTTTAATTCAATATGTGGTATTCATTATCAAATTATTGATAATTATTCATTTGTTAAAAAATTAAGATATTAAATAAATAAAATATGAAATTTATGTGGATACAGAAATTGATGCAAACACTTGAGCTGCTATGTTATCTGGAACCTGCCATTCATTTGAGGAATGGAATGAGAGAACTATATATTCCCTGCACCCAGTCAAAAAGAATATTTTGCTGACATACTTTAGGATTTACCGGTATCAACTAAGTTTACATACTGTTGATGCAACAATGACTGTAGATTGTTGAAGGCAGGGAGAACTTTTGCTAGATGTTTTTGTTGTTTCCGTTTGTTGATTTTGAAAAGAAAAAATCATTTTTCAATTGATTAAATATTTGTTAATTTGCTTTATTGGATTTTTTATCTGATATTTTTCTCAAGTGATCTCTATTCTTTTCTGCAGTACATCGTTATCCCTTACGTTCTCGAAAACCTAGATAAGCAAAACGAAACGTACTACAGTGGTGAAAAAACACAATCTTTGGCTCTCGGTGGAACGCATTATCTTTGGCTCTCCCAAAACTTAAAATAAGCAGCATTAAGTTTGCCAGAATAATGCAATGCTATGAAGAGTATCAATCCATATTAGTGACGGATATTCTTGACATTTAGTCCCTCTCCCTCAACAGAAAAAACTACACACTACAAATTAAGTTTATAGAATCAAGTTTATAACATATTGAAAGACCTTCAAGTAGCTTATATTTGAGATTTGGAATAGAATTCTTTTTCATTAAAAGATAATTCAATCTTTAATTATATATAACATATCCTAGGCATAACTTGATAACTATTAATTTAGGTTATTCCTTATTTCTCTCTTGTGGCCATCCTTACTTATGCTTTAGCAACCTTGTTTCTAAATTTATCATTTATCAAATGAAAAACCTACAAATTAAGTTTATAGAATCAAGTTATTTATCATTTATCAAAAGAAAAAACTACAAATTAAGTTTATATAAACAAGTTTATAACATATTGAAAGACCTTCAAGTAGCTTATATTTGAGATTTGGAATAGACTTCATTTTCATTAAAAGAGAATTCAATCCTTACTTATATATAACCTATCCAGGACTAACTTGATAACTATTAATTTAGGTTATTTCTTATTTCTCTCTTGTGGCCAGCATTACTTATGCTTTAACAACCTTGTTTCTATATTTACCATTTATCATCTATCTCTTTAGGGGGGGGTTTTGTATCAAACCATGTATCTCTATTCTTTTCTGGAGTGCATTGTTATCCCTTACGTCCTCCAAAATCTAGATAAGAAAAACGAAATGTAAAAGCGTACTACAATAGATCCTCTTTGGCTCTCAGTGGAAGTCATTATCTTTGGCTCTCACGAACTTTCAAATAAGAAGCATCAAGTCTCCTAGAATAAAACAATGCGATGACGAGTCTCATTCCATATTAGTGACAAATATTATTGCCATTTATTCCCTCTCCCACCAGTGAAAAAACTACAAATTAAGTTTATAGAGTCAAGTTTATAACATATTGAAAGACTTTTAAGTAGCTTATATTTGAGATCCAGAATATAATTTTTTATTAAAAGATAATTTAATCTTTACTTATATATAACCTGTTGGTCAGATTGATTCTAAGGCTCAAAGAATAATGTCATGCATCAAAGATTTTAAATGAAGTGCTTTTAAGAGTTCTTTCTTCTACCTTCAATTTTTTGAGAAATAATATTTAAATAAAATTAATGATAAGACATCTCATAGGCTGTATCTCATTATCCGAGTCACAATTATAATGTCAAATGGCATAGAAAAGTTTCACAAAACTTTTAAAACAAAGTGATGTATCAATTACAGATAAGTCTCACCTTGTTTGCAATAGAAGAAAAGTAGATCACCCTTGAGAGGAGATAAAAATTCAGTAATTCACACAGGTCACAGGTGTTGTTTTACTCACAGTAATAATAGAGGAAAAAATATTATTGAATGAAATTTTGATATATTATGATCAAAGTAGATGTAATACTAAATTGTAATCATTAACTCTTCGGGAACTACAGAAAGGAATTTAGAGAGATGGAAACACAAAAGAAACACATAACTCAAATTAAACGAAACTTAGAATCTCTCTCTGCACTTGTATTAATATTCAAAAAACAATTTCTCTTTAACATTCGACAAGAAGAAGCCTCGAATAGATCCAAAATCTATCTATTTATACAAAATGGCTTCAACTGAAAACCCCTTGGACTTCCCACAATATGTCCCTGAAAATAGAATACAATACGAATCAAATAACATGTAGCTAATATTCAGTTTTGATTTGATTGTGCTGGTGCTTCATTTGCTTGCAGATGCATTTGTTTTACTTTGTTCTTTTAACTAGGTACACATGTCTATTAAGGCCGCCACAATCATTGGCTTAATGTATTTTCCATATGATTTAATTTTCATCTGTCCCTTCGAATGCATTTACTTGGATAAAGAATTACAGGTAGATTAGCGTTGGTTCGTTATGGGATGGCTAATGGTCACGGGAAAGATTAATTGTTCATGAATAGAATGACGTGGGGACAAGTGTCCAATAAGGATGTGATATGGGTGGATGCAAGAGTGTAGGTGGTAGGGATAGAGAAGGTAAGTGACGTGTAGAGAGAGGGGAAGTGTAGGTGGTGAGGCAAGAGAGGGAGAGTACTGGTGCAAAAAGTGGACGCTTTGTAGGTTATTTCATTTGCTCCCACCTACACTCTCTTTTCTCCATTTATTTAATTCAGTGCACATGTCCATCAATGTTACCCCGAATCTCAAAGGCTCAATCTTCTCATTTAATTCAAAAGAGAACATATTTTGAGGAAAGAGAGGGAGACTACTAGTGCAGAAAGTGGAGGCTTTGTAGGTTCTTTCCTTTTATCCCAGCTACACTTGCTTTTATCCATTTATTGAATTGGGTGCACATGTCCATCAACATTACCCTGAATCTCGAAGGCTCAATCTTCTCATTCAATTCAAAAGAGAACATCTTCTTTTGTATTTGTGGCAGCTTCTCCTGTATCCTTCTTCAATTTTTGAACTTCGATCTGATACTGTAAACTTGGATTTACCAACAATTCATTGATTTTGAGTAAATCGATTTGGTTCATATGTTGGATGGACGACTGAATATTTTCCTTGTTCTTTCTGGAGCTTTGTTGGTTCATTTCTATTTCAAATTGTCTTAATGACTCTAAGATATTGCATCACTCGATGCATCAATCTTGTTTGCAGAAATTTGTGGCACCATAATCCTTAAGAAAATAAAACTAGCCTTCTTGTAACAAGAGAAGTCTGTATGCTTTTCTCTGAATGAAAAACTGTTAATAGAAAATGGTAAAATATCTTTGAAATTCGAAGTCCTATTCATAAAGTCTATCAGTTTTCATATAGATCCATTGATGAAGAATCAATCATAAATGTCATTAATATTTCGACGGTTCAATGTTCGAAAGCTTTGGATGTGACAGGATGGAAAACTCTCGAAGTCTGAAATGACAGAGTGATTAATTAATACTTAATCATGATTAACCTTCGTTATTAAATGTTTTATTAACTCTTCAAAACACTTTTTAGTTTTCGTAACCCTTATTACTTTGGCTTCGATGGTTTGTGAACTCAATATTTGTTAAAAATCTCGAATGGAAATCTCTCGAAGTGACGTGGAAGAGATGATGTCAGTCTTGATGATGTTTCAAGAAAAGAGAGGTGCCACATGTCACTTGAAAACATGTGAATCATCCAATGTAAATGTCAAAAATAAGTGCCACGTGTCAGTGCAAGAAATATTTGAAAGGTACGTAAGTCCTTTAGGATTTATTGCGAGTGGTTATCTTTGGGACTTCAAGAGTTTCAAGGTTTTTGTTGTTTAGATTCGTTGGAATACCCAAAGCACGAGGCTCTGAAGTGACTTTTAAATATTTTCTTTTTTAAAACTTAGGCAACTTCTTGACTTCACAGATCATTAGGACTATTCAAGCAAATCTGAGTAACTAATCGACAATCGATATTGTAAGCGCCTTATTGATAAATAACAACCATTGGATTTATTTTAAATTTAAAAGGAAACTCTAAAGTTTTTTGCTTTTTTTTTGGTTAAAAATCTATTTATGAGAGGCAAAATCTAAAGTTCAAAAGCTCAAAATTATGCGTGTTCTAACATAACCTATCATAAGCTTAACTTAATAACTATTAATTTAGGTTATTTCTTATTTCTCTTTTGTGGTGCCTTACTTATGTTTTAGCAAACTTGTTTACGTATTTATCATTTATCATCTATCTCTTTAGGAGGGGAAAATTTGTATCAAAAGGTTTTATTACACAATCAAATTCTAGAGTTTTTTTAATAAAATATTATTTTGTATTCATAAAGTTATTAATCAATCAAAAACTACTTTTACTTTACTCAGATTGTACAATGTAAAGCTCAGTCAAATCATGTCCGGTAATGCTCAACAAAACATTGAACAAGAAAATCAATCCCTAAAGGGAGGTATTAAGTAAATAATGGAAACTAAATGTCTGTTAATTGATTACAGGACCTAGAAACTTTCATTTCTTTACCATTCATTAAATTATAGTGGAATCAATACCTGGATCCATTTGTGCAGGGGAACAGTGAAGTCTATGCTGCGTTTTCACAATCCTCTGCAGAACCCTTGCACAGAACAAGAATGGAGACCCTCTGCACAGAATAGGAATGAAGACCCTCTGCACAGAACGAAATGAAGACCCTCTGCACAAAACGGAATGAAGACCCTCTGCAAAAAATAGAAGTCGAGTTTCTCTCTCTTACCCTGCTGCCATACGCACTTTCAGATCATTTTCGATGGGTATTCTGAAGGTTCTTTTAAGGGAAGAGAGAGGACCGGTTTCCCCAAGACCATTATTCTCCACTTGTCCATCAGAGTAGGAGATTCGACAGCATTTCTGAAACTATTACCAAGACCTCCGCAAAACTGTAACAAATGCCAACACATCTGTCTCTTCATATGGGTCATTAAACACTAATTTAGAAATTAGTCTTACATTCTCCCACTTGGCACATATGATAACTTAATGTTAGAGTTTAACAGAGTAGACATTAGGTGCGCCATAAGTCATATTCGTCTTGGTTTTCAGTTTGGTCATCATAATACTATAATTAAACAACCTAGTAATGTGAGTCGTGACGGTTCCATGTCAATAAGACGACATAGTCCCTTTCATGTACCACAACATCAATAACTCGTTTAAATTAGTATGTAAACAAGGAGAGATTTCATAAGGTCCAACAATAATGTCCCTTGTCAGAGACTATTCCTGTCATTATACATTTATTCTCATACATGTACGTACAAATTTAAAACAAGATTTATCAAACAAAAACACCTTTATTAAGATCTCAAAGTGTCAAATAAGACAAACAACATTATGTGATCCATTTCATAAAAGTAGCAATTGTTATGTGCTACGTTCAATTCCCATTCTATTAGCATGTTCCTTAAATGCCTTTGGTGGTAATCCTT
>ML803345.1:279922-306695 GCA_009831015.1 Picea engelmannii | reverse complement strand
CATGCTATGTGACATTAATGCTAAGAGTTATAAGCAATTTGAAAATCATGGTTTAAACAATAGTGAATAATATTACCGTGACCTACCTTTGGGCTAATCTTATGGTAAACTATTTAACAATTATGGTGATTTCCTTTCACCTAATAGGACAGATTGATAAAATATTCACAACTGAGTAGGTATGTTACCTTTGAGTATCCATACTCGCCTCAATTGTGAATATCCATCAATCATCCTACTCCAATTAAATAATCTTTCAAAAATTTGGTGCACCTTTGGGCCAACCTAATATTCTTGTGACTAAATAATTGCGATTTGCAGAGTTATCATTTTAATACCAGGGGAAACAAGTACTAAATTTCGGTAATTTGACTTAATATCTACGAGTCTTTCCGATTGGACCACTTTGGTGGCCTACCAAACCGTCTCTTAATATAGACCTTAAATCAATGTAACGACTTTGCATGTTGATTCAACAGTAATGTGTTTAAACAGAGTGACATAAAACATTCTGTCATGATAAAAACACTCTCGCAGCAGGGTAACAGAAAACAGAGTAACAAAAAACAGAAAACAGAGTAACAGAAAAGACTCTGTCATCATAAAAACACTGTGTCAGCAGGGTAACAGAAAACACTCTGGCAGCAGGGTAACAGAAAACATTCTGTCATCATACTTATAGAAAAAAAAAGTATTCAATATAACAGAGTGACAGTTAATTTCGTTTGTCTATGATTTGCACACTGTATACACTAAATTCATACAGTGGCTTTAAACTGGTCTATCAAATGCATTCACAAAACTTATATACGATTTCTCAAAATGCATTTGTCAAATAAAAATTAATGGAAAGAGAATAGAAAGTTCTCTACATAGGCTCTGATACCACATATTAAGTAAATAATGGAAACTAAATGTCTGTTAATTGATTACAGGACCTAGAAACATTCATTTCTTTACCATTCATTAAATTACAGCGGAATCAATACCTGGATCCATTTGTGCAGGGGAACAGTGAAGTCTCTGTTGCGTTTTCACAATCCTCTGCAGAACCCTTGCACAAAACAGGAATGGAGACCCTCTGCATAGAACAGGAATGAAGACCCTCTGTACAGAACGAAATGAAGACCCTCTGCACAAAACGTAATGAAGACCCTCTGCACAAAACGGAAATCGAGTTTCTCTCTCTTACCCTGCTGCCATACACACTTTCATATCGTTTTCGATGGGTATTCTGAAGGTTCTTTTAAGGGCAGAGAGAGGACCGGTTTCCCCAAGACCGTTATTCTCCACCTGTCCATCAGAGTAGGAGATTCGACAACATTTCTGAAACTGTTACCAAGACCTCCGCAAAATTGTAACGGCTGCCAGCACATCCGTCTCTTCATATGGGTCATTAAACACTAATTTAGAAATTAGTCTTACAGGAGGGACTTGCTGCGATGCAGCTTGTTACCTTAACTTCAAGGTCAACTTCTTTGTTATCAGATTCTTACAACTAAAAGGAATTCAATATTGTGGAAAAGATGTGAATAAAACTAGCAATTTATTTTAATAATTCCCAAATTGTAGCAGCGAAAGAGGACATCATCTTCTTATAAAAGTCTTATTCCCATGACCAAAGCACCATAGAATTGAAAATTACTTATAATGTAGACATTAATTAATTATTATATAGACATTATAATACGACTGACATCAATAAATAAAGATAGAGTTATAACCTGACCAATAGGTTATAAATATACACTGGAACTGTAGGGCATACACCCGGACATTAAAAACCAATAAGAAAGGAGATCCCGAAGATTATGATCACCGATGCAGTTTATTTTGTGCCGATAATTACAGTTCATTCTTTTCTAAAAATATCCCTAACATTAAAAACCTAAAAGAAATGAGACCTCCAACGTGATGATCACCGATACAGTTTATTGTTTTCCAGTAAATACAGTTCATTATTTTCTAAAAATATACAATCTGGAACTGTACCACATACACCATGACATTAAAAAGATACAGGTTAGGAGTTAAGGGTCTAGGAAAGGAGCTATTTCCTTCATTCGAAAATGGATATCTATTTAATAGTTATTGCAATAAAATGGACATATATAATATAATATATAAATAAAATAAATTATTAATGGAAGAGGTCCTAATTGTAGCATGTTGAAACGAGCCTGGGCAAAGATGGTTGAAAGACGATCATTAAGAAAGATTTATCACTATCACAAGTCCAAATACAAATTTTAGAAAATTGTGTGGTGTTCTTTTCAGTGGAATATTTTGAATATAGTTCTTTAACTGGGTAATGGGTAATAGTTTTAAGCAAGAATCACAACCCGTTCATGATCAACACTAAAATTATAGACATTGCAAAGACAACAGAAAGACAGTATCATAATTCGATACAAATTTTGGTAAACAACGGGGTTTTCTTTTAAGCATGCCCAAAGCACCAAACAAATGAAAATTAGAAGACAGTATCATAATTCGATACAAATTTTGGTAAACAACGGGGTTTTCTTTTAAGCATGCCCAAAGCACCAAACAAATGAAAATTAGTTGTAACGTAGACATTATAATATGACTAACATTAAAGTATAAGGATAGAGTTATAACCCAAGCAACAGGAATAAAAATACACTCTAGTACTGTAGCACAGACACCTGAGTTCGCCAATAAATACAGTTTATTGTTTGCCAAAAATATACAGTATGGAACTCTACCACAAAAACACTAGCATTAAAAACCTACAAGTAGGGTAGTAGTTTTTGGGCAAAAACAACAGCAGGTTGAAGATGAACACTAAAATTAGCAGTAGTTGGAGGTTTTTCGGTATATTTTTCCGTTTGATTTTACTCCAAATCCGATGATGAATGGTTGTATCTGCAGATTTGAGCAGATTTGATTGATTAAGTTTTGTATATTACTCGAAATCCGATGATGAATGGTTGTATCTGCAGATTTGATTGATTAAGTTTTGTATAATCAGACTGCCCAAGGGTTTTTCACCAGTCTGAATCTATTTATGGATTCATAAAATACAATTTAAACAACAAAAAAATAGCAATTTTATCCAAATTTACATGACCAGATTCCAGCCAAAAAACCCAAAACCCAAAAGGTAGAACGTTTAGCCAACGCCATAAAATTATATGACATTGCAAAGATGGTAGAAAGATGGTGTTTAAAAAAGATACCTTCATCACTATTATAATGCTCTATAAATTTTAGCAAACAGTGTGGTGATCTTTTCAGATTGACTAGCACAGAATACAATAGAAAAGTACTTATAATGTAGTCATTATAATACCACTAGCATCAACTTATAAATATAGAGCTATAACCCTACCAATAGGTGAAAATATACACTCTGGAACTATATCACATACACCCTGACGTTAAAAACCTACAGGAAAGGAGATCCTGAAGGTCATGATAGCCGGAGCAGTTTATTTTTTGCCAATAAATACAGTTTATTGTTTGCTGAAAATATACACACTGGAACTGTACCACATGCACGCTGACACTAAAAACATACAGGTTAGGGGGATAGGAAAGGAGCCCTTTCCTTCTTCTCAAAATGGATATATATTTAGTATATCTTGCTATAAAATGGATTTATATAATATAATACATAAATATTATAAATTATGATTAATTGTAACATTTTACAACAATTCTTTGCAAAGATTGAGGAAAGAGAGACAGTAAGAAAGCTTGTTCACTATCGGAATGCCCAATACAAATTTCAACATATCATAAGTTGCAGAAACAATTCCTTATTATCCATAGGAAAGGTTGATCGCTATCTCAATATCCAATACAAATTTCAACATAAAATAAGTTGCAGAATTAATGCCTTATTCTTCATAGGTTTTGCTAGAACTTGTTACTTTGACAAAAGGGCTGGCATAGTTTTCAAATGACTACTACTAAAGTGTCGGAAATACAAACTCAGTAGTATTGAAGAAAGTAAAAAATAACATTGTGCCAGCCATAAATTGGCTTCTTTCAAAATATCAAGATGAAAAATTCAAAGATCTGCAGGCATACATACTTACAAGTTCCTTCTTTTCAATTCTACCCATTCCATCGATACAGCTCTGTAAATAACAATTTTCCAACATCTTTGCCTCCACCAACTGTACGGAAATAATACGTCCCTGTTAGAATAATTTAAAAAAACAAAACAAAACAAAAAAATCTATGTTTGAAAGAAATAAAAGGTCAATACAGTGCCAACTTCTTCTACCAATAAAACATACTGCATTTTACCTCGATCCCAAAAGTCCCTGGTACAAACCGCCATGGCGCCATGGATCTCGAAAATAGAGTACTGAACGCTTTTAAATCTTAAGAATACTGCTTCTTCATACACAATATAGAAGAGTGGAATGGAGATTACAGATATGGAGTAGTGAAAACTTTCATATACTAAAACATATTTCTTCTTTACATATAAAATAGGAAAGTGGAATGGAGACGCAAAGGTAGAGCGGAAAGGGGATTAGGGTTGGGGTTTCATCACTATACTTATCAGTCGCACCAAACAGCATGCAGGCCTTTCGCACCATTTCCGGCATGCGTGCTTGTAATTATAACGGATACGCGTGTCTATAATCACCTTCAAGTTTCAGAAGCATATTCCCACGCGTCAAACGTCCATTATTAAGGTAGGGAAGAAAGACTCTCCGCGTTTTCAAAACCTCCCACTCTTCCCATGAGTTTTTAATTTTCTTAAAATAAATCTTTGATCATTTTGTAAGTACTCAACAATTTTTTTTGTTATTCAAATTTATACGTTGTAATTTAATGTATTTAATGTTTTTACGGAAGGGAGCAAAATAATGTATAGTAATTTAGTTATTAAAGGACAACTTATTATTGACTATTATCTATAAAAAAATTGTAATTAAATCATGAATGTTTGTTGATTTATCTTTTGTTATTTAAAAAAAATTATGCTGCATTTGTTATTTAATGAAATAATCCATAAAGAGATACACTTTCATTCTTACTAGATACTTATAAGTGTTGCTATAGGTGTTGGTTGGTTAGCTTATTTCTTTAAATTTTAATAGATTAATAGTTTTAGATCTTACTCCAACCAAACTATAAATTAACATATATACCCCAAAAGTTAATTCCAATTATAATATACATTTTAAAATCATTTTCTACTAACGCTGTTATATATATATTTGATATTAAATATCTTAATATTAATATAAAATATAACAAAATTAATTCAAAGTGTGAGTTCAATCAATTGTTATTAAGCTTATTAAGTATTTGATTTGTTTTGACCCAGCAAGTATCCGATTTAAATCTCTCTTGTTGAAGTATATATCATTCTTCGTCAAGTAGTTTAGTAGATATGCCATTTAGGAAATATCCATAGATTTCCATACTAAAAGTTTTTGAAAATAAAAATTAAAACATAACATTATATATAAACATTTAAATATAAAAAAATGGAATGTTATAATAGAATTTCACTTTAAGAAGAAATTAATATAAAATATAACAAAATTAATTCAAAGTGTGAGTTCAATCAATTGTTATTAAGCTTATTAAGTATTTGATTTGTTTTGACCCAGCAAGTATCCGATTTAAATCTCTCTTGTTGAAGTATATATCATTCTTCGTCAAGTAGTTTAGTAGATATGCCATTTAGGAAATATCCATAGATTTCCATACTAAAAGTTTTTGAAAATAAAAATTAAAACATAACATTATATATAAACATTTAAATATAAAAAAATGGAATGTTATAATAGAAATAAAACTAAAAATATTTATTAACTAGTTAATAATAATACAAAAATTCAAATGTTAAAATGCAACTTGATATGAAAAATTAAACATAAATATCTAAAAACAATCATGTTAGAAAACACACATATCAAAAATTGCCATACAAAATAAAATAATAAAAATAATAAATATTGTAGAGCATGCAACTATCAAGATCAGTTTAGATTTAAAAAATACCCCCTAGATGGTATTTGGATCTCAACCCTATACTCTTGCATGGCAGCACAAGAAACTGACAAGATCTGCATCAACCCATGGGTACAATGGGTCCCCAAGTAGAAAAGATGACAAATCAAGGAGGATTACACAAGAGTTGTAGAGACCTCTCTGGGACAAGGGGTCTCCTTTTGTTTGCTTTGTTTCTTCTTTAAACCTGTGTCTTGTAATCCAATGCATGGTGCTTTTCCCCCTATCTCATACGCGACCTCCTACATTCTATCCAACGTGGGTGAAAATGCCTGCCACAAATTCCAAAGGCTGAAATCGGGGGCGTGGTAGAGGCAAGGTGGGACAGATGAAGTGGATTACAAACCTGAACTTTTTAGCACAGAAGATATCTTCGTATCGGGAGAAGACTTCATTCGTAATCAAGTTTTAAATCCTTCGGATGCTCCAAAGGATCGTCAACTGTCAAATGCAAGGAATAGTGTTATTCCGAGACCATACATAAGAGGCATTCATCATAATGCAGTACTCGATGATCAAGTTCCATTATCAAAATATCTGGACACATCAAAGGATCATCAACCTTCATATGTGAGGACTAGTTTGCATCATGGAGTAGAGTTAAAGGATCAAACACAAAGGTTATTTCCAGGTTAAATTTAGGATATGTCGTTTCTA
This sequence comes from Picea engelmannii, assembly GCA_009831015.1. Taxonomy (NCBI): domain Eukaryota; kingdom Viridiplantae; phylum Streptophyta; class Pinopsida; order Pinales; family Pinaceae; genus Picea; species Picea engelmannii. Next base: position 300,029 of record ML803345.1, on the reverse strand, counting down.
ATCCTGTGCATGTAGCGCATTCGACCTCAGATAATAGAGATTTCAGAGGAAGGATATGAGCGCTAGAGATTCTCAAAACAAATAGAAGTGTTGGAAATTTCAATGTGAAAAGCGCAACATGGTAGTCTATTAGGATGTGGCTATTCAGGAAATCCCAGACATAATAGGAAGAACAAAGGTGGTCACCACAAAAGCTCTTGGTGCATGGGTGGACAAAAATTGGAAAAGAATTATCTGCTATAGGCCAGAGTTCATGATCTAGGAGGATCTAAAGAACACTCACAAGGTCCAGGAGGGTTCAGAACCTTCACAAAGCTCTCAAGGGATTCGTAAATGATCAAAATTAGATAGTCTCACATCATCCCCAAAACAATATCTATGTGTAGAGCTTCTTGTCATATTTTCAATGATACAAACAAAAATTCAAACCAAGTTCATATGCAAAAGTTATAAGTGGTCAAAGTGTTAGTCAACTAGGTATAAGGTAAAAATAGGTGACATGTGTCACCACTACAATGGTGACATGTGGCACATGGCCGTACAACATGTGACATGGAATATCCATTTGGAAAATGAGTTGGCATATGACTAGGTAAATCGTACCTTCAGCTGGCCCAATTATAGGTTTGCAAGTGGTCTAATGACATGTTGACATGTGGCAGCTCCCCATTGGCCAATAATGGTTAAGGTGTATTAAAATTTTGGGAGTCAATGGAACTCGAACCCGCAACCTCCAAAAGACCTAAAAAATGCCTCTGTACCAACTCGCCATACATTATTTCTTAACTAATGTATTTAATATAGTATATTTAAAATTTAAATGTGGCACAGTTGGGGGGAAAGAGCTGAGGGTCTAAGCCCTCAATCCTAGCCTATGGTTATTAAAATATACCATGTGACCTATACCAAAGACACACGAGGGGGCCAACAAATAGTCCGACAGATTTAAAAAAATATCTTGTATATAACATATGGTTTGGTAACCATATAAAATTTTAAGCACCAAATATGTCAATAGACAGGCTTGTGGGGAATAGAACCCCCGACCTCTTCTAAATATGTATAAGGTTTTAATCGTTAGGTATGTTATCCCAATTTTGTGGGATAACTAAGGAGATGATGTCTCGAGGCCCTCGGGTTCTAGACATGGAGTACTGAGAGACAACTTGACCAACAATGTCCACTTGCATAGACAAAGACCCACCTCACCACCATAGTTCCAGGTTGATCAGGACGGTATTAAACACATCAAATGGCCTCTAGAATACATTCAATATTTCTCCATGAGGCACAATTCAAGTATTATGTTGAGTGTCATTTCATTATTTGAGGCATTTGAGTTTGATACATCTATTACTGCTTTTGATTATGTGACATTTGCTTGGACATTATGCTCTTTTCCCTAGTATGTGGGCCACCCTTAGGGATAGGTATGTTACTTGGAGCTCCTTTCATTCCTGACCATACTTTCCACTTTCCACACCTCATTCCCTCATCTCCTCACCTTTTGGTCTTTTCAAGTATACTAACCCAAGAAGGGGTTTCTCCTCACTTCATGGGAAGAAAGGGTTGAAGGCCCAAATGCTTGTGGTTGGAAAAAAATAAAATCCTAATTATGAACCTTCCAGATGCTCTCCCAAAGAGGTATTGAGAGCATTGAAAGGATTCTCCTAAAAATCAAAGACCTGCAAAAGAAAATTAACATCATACAAATGTCCCCACTTGTTGAGATGTGTACACTCATGCAATGTCCCTTTCTTCCCTTTCTTCCCTTGAATATGGCACTCTATTTACCTCTATCTTCAAGTGGCCTTGTCATACTTACCCCCAAGCTAATCGATTCAACAATAGAGAGTACCCAAGGTTTTGGATTATTAATTAATTAATGGAAATGAATGGGCTTGGAAAAATGATGCATTGAAAACGAAGGTGCAACACACACTCAAAAAAGATGCCAATAAGTGAGACACTACAACCATTTCTATGTCATGAAACCCATGCCCAAAAAATTTCGCCTTATCCACATGACTAATAAGGAGGTCCCCTCGGGAAACACCCCTAAACTTGAGGAACAATTCACCCAATAGGTCATTTTGTTAAACCTCCCATACCTAAAATTAACAAGTTACATACGGTATTTGAGCATTAATTTATTTTGATGAGGTGGTTTGGTTGTACTTTCTTAAATGGATATTTTATTTATTTTATTTACCCATCATGATTCTTTTACATTCAGATCATTGGAGGACGTATCCATTTGTCTTTGTAAAACCCATTTGGTGGACAAATTTGGAAGAACAAGCCTAAATTTGGCTTCCATGGGGCTTGAAGCCCACATGTTGGACATCAAGGGCCCACTTTTCAGATGATGATGACTTTCCTTTGGATGCCTAGAGGACAACTTGGAGGACCTTGATTATCCCACCGATGCCAAATGAATTTTTTGGAGGGAATAAAACATCACCTTTGATGAGATAACGTCACCATTGGGGCTAGGATTTGGTGGTGATGGAGTTGCTACTTGACACTTGGCATGATTTGGTGGGATATTAATTGAGGAGGCTATAACGCATGAAAGGGAGGCTCTATGAGCCCCAACGACTTCAACCTTCCCCTCCAATGCCTTTCTCAAATGGTCAAAATGTGACCCTTAGAGGGGTGATGTCATTGTAGGGTTTCTATTGTGCACTTTTTAACATTTAAATTTGAATTAAAGATGAATTACTTGTGTAAAGGGGGAAAATAAGGGTTGTTTTCCCCTTATTTTTGTGTTTACCCTAACTAATGTGGAAAAACTATGTTTCAGACATTTTTTTATAAATATAGATCATTTGAATCTCATTTTCATCATAGCTCTCCCATTGTGAGAAGATTAGTTGGATGAAATTTGCACCCTCTTTGGCATTTTTAGTATCTCTCTCTTGTGAAAATGATCTTTGGTGTTATCTCTTGGTGATTGGATGAAGTGAAGTGATTTTCATCCCTTGAAGTCTTATTTTCTTGCTTTGGATGGTGATTTTCTTAATGAAACTAGGGTTTGATATCTCTCTTTCTTGGAATTGGTAAGGAAACATCTGCATTTGTTAGTTATTTCTTGCTCTTTCTTGGTTATTGTTTGTTGAAACCCTAGGAGGAGTAAGTTGTATACACCATCCATTAAGCTTCATCTCATTTGCTAAGTTTATATGTTATTCTTGGACAAGGTTTAATACGAGAAATACGAGTGTGTATACCCTCCTTGACTTACCTAGTTTGACTAGCATACTCTAGGGATATTGTTAATCCAAATTGTGTTTTAAAGACTCCATTCACCCAACTATAAAGGAACTAATCTAATTTTTTCACTGGAGAAGTAAAATTGTTTGCATTGGTAAATGTGTTTTGATGAGATATCAATCTTGTTTAAGTTGGATTCTATTGTGGATGACTCAAGGTTGTTAACCCCTCTAGGGTGTCTTAGTTCTCTTAGTATTCTTGATTCTATCATAATTTTTATTTTAAAGCCATTAGGGTTGCAGAAACCCTAATACAATTTCCTTAACAACTCACTACTCAACCGTTGAAATTTGCTAAAACTTTTGCCACATTAATCTACTAAGTATAACACACTTTTTGGGTGGATTGTTGGAAAGTTTTGATGGTTGATCTCTTGGCTGAAACAAATTGAATACTACATCCATAAGGATGCAGTTATATATTTTCAATTCCTTTCATTACAACCTTATTTCGTTGCTGAAGACATATGATTTTCATACTTGAGTAATACTAGCATTTATCTAGCCTACCTCTTGCATCTTTCTTTGGAATTTTAGAAATTGTTTAGAAACTTTAAAAACTATATTATTGTTGATATATATCTCTTTATACTGCTACAATTAGGAACAACAATATAAAATTCCTTGTCCACCTAACATACTACGTGAATACTTGGCTTGTTATTATGTATCGAGAAGGTACAATCGCCCTTTCTAGATACTCATACTTATTGGAAACCATTGGCTATGAAAATAATATTTCTTAATCCTTTGCATGCTTAGTATCTTGAACTCTAGGAGCTACACTTCAATCATTCCACTTTCTATCTCATTTCCCCCTAGGGTCACCCAGGATTCCCCCTTTGAGGTGATTGTTTCATCTCAAAAGTGACGGGAATACCTACCTAAGGTGACAGTGGGTAGGTTTTCTCTTAGTTGTGTCCATTTGGTGGTTGCGTTGGAATTTTAGAAACCTACAAATTGTGAGAAAGCATTTTGGCATCATTGTCAGAGAGGATTTTGAATCCTCTTCCGAACCCTAATGACACTTTGGGAAACTATCCCAAAGCCTCTTCCCTAGATTTCATGGTGAATCCACCTAATGGAAGTTCCATTTTTACTTTTGATGAGATCTTATTGAAGCTCATTTGGAAACTCCAACTTCCCAGAACCATGCTTTCGTTAAGACTTTTTCCCCAAGGAGGTTCAAACCTTCTAAGGTTTACCAAAGAAGGCCTCCCCTCACACCTCTCATTTTCAAAAACCTTTTCCACAGTACCCTTCCCCTTGCTCCAATGACAGACCCTTGGGAAAAATAGCTTTACAAACCCCTTAACATGGACACTATCCTTGCATACCCCAACACAATGCCAAATAGTCTCACAAATGCCAAAATAGTGGAACATGAGGATGTATCCATGAGGCTAATAGCCTCATCTTTGACCGAATATTCCCATAGGTGGTTTGAAGGGCTACCTGATAGTCACATAACATCTAATGAGGATTTTTCCAAGTTATTCAAGAGAAAATGGAAAATAAAGAAAGAAAATGGGATTCTTGTAGCTCAGTTCAATCAGATAAATAAAAATGAGAATGAGATAGTGAGTGATTTTGATACTAGTTTCGACAACTTATATAGTCAAATTCTGATAGATTTGTGTCCAACCAATGTAGTTGTTCGTCTCCTCTATGTGAATGATTTTGATGAGCAATTTCACTTTATTTTGAAGGAAAATAAGCTCACTTATTTGGCACAATCCAAAGAGTATGTTGTAGATATTGAAGAAAATATTCATGACTCAAAGTTAGATCCCTTTCAATATCTTTGTGTCAAGGAAGAAGAAAAGACTAAGGCTTTCAATAGTAGTGCTCCCAATCCAATTTCCCTCTTAACTCAGAATATAGATCAAATGAATACTCAATTTGTCCAAGAACATAATCAAATCAATTGGGCCATTTGATTACTATGGAGAGAATTCAATATGCCTCTAGACCTCAGTTTACTACACAATGGAGAGATGCCATAGGTTGGAAACTGAGGCCTCAACAAGAGAAAAGGCCCCTAATACTTTGAAACTAGTTCAGATGGTTGACACGGAACAAAAACCATGTTGTTTTCCATGCCAAGAACCTCATAGAGAATATGAGTGTGAGAAATGAGATGTATATTTTTCCAAAAGTATGAATTTCATGGATATGATCTGTAACTTCCAAGAAGAAGAAGTCACACAGGAATAGATCGACTGATCCAGGAGGATCCAAAAGGCCCAAAAATTAAAGTATTCAGAATCCAATAAAAACTACACCAAATTGAAGATCTTGTTGCAAGATTTCCAATGACGCAAATGGCTCGTCAAATGGAGCTAGAATGAAGAAGTTAGGGTCAATCAAAGTTTTGGTCAAACCTAGTCAAAGTTAACATGTTCGTACAACTCACATCATCATCTGTACTGTTGATGTCAGTAGGTGACTATGAAGAGATGATTTCATGCAGAGAGGCTACCACATTTCATTCATTTTTGGCATCTTTGGCCGCCAAATGGACCAATAAAAAAGTTCAAGGTGGAACCTCCAAGAATAAACACATGGCACCACCCAGGAGTCGCCATGTGGTAGTCTTACGTAGTGGAAAGTGGTAGTTTGAATGAAGTACACCTGGTAGGGTAGTACCATACATGGATGAAACACAACCAACTGACTGTACAAAACATGGCAGTATGACAAAGTGACAAATGGCAGTGTCGTAGGGAAGCTTCACTAGACAGAGGGAAGCCTATCACAAGGCACCATGTGGCCCAATCATGGGGTTCCATGTGGAAGCCCTGAAATTCCCGATGTGTGATACCGGTCAAAAAATTAAAAATATATATAGATTAAACCAACATTGAATCCAACGATTGGACCAACCAACATCCACCATAACCGACCACATATTCCATCGATAGCTCTCCATATTCGGTGAATATCCAATAAATCTAGAGTCAACCCAAACCATGCACCTGTCACATCTCTTGAAGGGCTCGAAAGTTAGCCGTCAATTTGGTGGGAATTAATGGTTTAAACAACCATACAAATGTTCCATAATTTAACCGACCAACCAATGGATTTACCATATATTCTTATGTTTCTTAGAACGCGTGGTCAAAAAGGGGAGGCCTAAGGGATTGACCCCGAGACCTCCCAAAAAAACCACTAAATTCAAATCTCCACCAACCATTTGGGTTACTGACCCTATTGTTTAATCTACCTGAATATTTTGTTTCTAAAACAGAGTTGATTGCAGAGCTCAGGAGGAAGGATGCATGCTCCCATAGGTCGTACGATGGCGCAAAAACCAATCCATATAGAGAAATTAATGTAGGTTGTAGGAATTCTTTATGAGGCAGAGATCCTAGTAGGGGCATGGAGGTGACTTTGTCTATTTAAGATGATTTGGTAGTCATTCTTAACCGATTTCACACCATGTTCACAATGAAAACATCCATTTATGCATCAGATTTGTGGATCATAAGGCTTATGGCATAAAACCCAATATAACCATGGTGGTTTTCTAAATTTGATTTCTTTATGATATTTTGCAAAATATGTATACATGCTACAAATTTTGATGAGCGTGGAGTGTTGCAGGAGGGAAACAAGTCTTGGTTTACTGCAAGAAACTCATTAATTCTGAGACAAATGTAATTCCAATGATGATGCTTGAATCTAATCAACATATTCAAAGAGCACTATGGTTTCCCATTCGAAAAGAGTCCATGTTATGCCACAACTTGTGAGAGATCAAACTTCAGGAGAAGAGATCGTCTCTTTATGGGAGATACACTGCCATTTGTTGTGAGCACTGAAATCCTTGTATTTGAGGAGAACATATCATTGCCACATGTTGTGAGAATCATCTTTGTGAGAACTTTTTATTTCAATTGTCCATGGATATTTTCCTCATTTCATGAGAGACTTTGCCACATGGTGTGAGAAAATTCTCTTTACACATCAGAGAACCTCTTTGATTTTGTCACCAAGAGTGGGACTACAACCCTTTTATTTGTAAAGGAGAATCATATTTTAAAGAGGAGAATAATGTGGCTAAGCAGTTGAGTGAAGCCTAGAGACGTAGCCCACTTAGGGTGAACTATATTAACAATTGGTGATCCCTTGCCCTTATGCGTGACTTCTTATATCATGTTTATTATGCTTCCTTATTTCCATAGTTAAGTTGTTGGATGCATTAATTAAATGGCACATGAGATTTATTAATCTTCTTACCAAGTTAAATTCAATTTGGATTCAAGACTGTTAAACACTTCAACTTCACCTTTTAATGCAATTATTTAAATAAAAATGATCTTAAATATGAACTTTAATAGAGTGGCATAGAACCGAGTAAAGATTGGTAGCAGGGTAACCCCGGTCTCAGATCAAGTGGTATATTGAGAGGAGGATTGATGAAGATCTCATGTGTTGAAGTTAATGTAGAAGATGGGGAAAACATCGAAGAATTCACGACTTCATGAGCTCAAGGAAATCAATCAGAGCATCTAAGAAAAGAATGTTTAATTCAGGAGGTTTATTGAAGATTCTGAAGAGGAAAAGAGAAAACTATAGTTGTAGCTACAAGCTATGAAGGTGAAAGCCAGAGAATGATCCACGACAGAGGAAAAAAAGAGTCCATATTATGGCCATGACACGTATACTATTTATAGTTTTTATCATGCTGATTTTGATAACTGCACATTTTTTCAGATGATATAGGATGCTCTCTAGGAACCAGGGAACTAAGGTGGTTTCCCATAAGCCTCATATACAACTCCTTCCCAATAGGAGGAAACGTTTTCCACATTTTGGGAATATGACCAAGTGTCATAGAAAAGAATGGAGGAAAATGAATCTCCACATTTAGTTCCTTCCTTCATTGATATTGGTGATCTTGGTTCTTTTGAAAATCACACGACAGGTATTGGCTCAAAGATGATGAAGAAGGTCAGGTACAAAGGAAGAGGCCTCAGAGTCATAGGACAAGGCATTGTGAGGCCCATCAAGGTGGTGGAATGGCATCGATATACATGTCCAGGATATGTTCGAGAACAGGTTGGAGAATGATCCAAAACCAAAGAGGAAGAAAACTCCAATACCCCAGGAGTAAGCGAGTCTTCAAGCAATGGAACTAAATAAGTGCAGGATGAGAGCACATCATTTCATGATCGTGATTGTGATTCATCTCCAAAGGTAGATGAATATTGCAATGGAAGATCTAATGAAATATCTCCTCTCCACTCCAACACTCGAGACAACCCATCAAGGTATAATAAGTCTCGTTATTCTAATGTTCCCTTTGATTACAAACAAGTTGGCGATATAAAGAAAATTTTATGGCATATGAAACCATGCACATTTTCTGGTAAGAGTAACCATTTTGTTTCCAAGTGTTGGAAATGAATGGATGTGTATAGGAAGGTTATGGCTGAAACTAGGAAGAATCCAAGACATGAAGACCCTTCTCCACATCAAGGGGAAAAGAAGGGAAAGAAAACCTTCAAGAGGAAAAACTATTTCACCCATTGCGACAAGGTTGGACATCATGAAGCTACCTCTTGGACCCTCCATCCAAATTTTCACTCGAAGAAGGAAAAAAAAATTGGACAAGAACCTTCTAATGAATCAACCGATGAAGTAGCTCAGAAGGGAGACACGCTACCAGAAGAAGGCCAACTACCAGAAAGGAGACAGCTTGAGAAGAAGGACCCATTTGTCTCGATGACTGAAAGGATGGAAAAATGTTTTTAGTTAGTTGATAATGGCCATTATTGTAAATCACTTGTTGCCTCTAAGACCCCATAGAAGGGCACTTTTGTAAAAGTGATGAGATTTATAGCATCACTTGTTCATGTAACATAGTGATATTTTAGTCCTTTTGTTGAGGTAGTATAGGGTATGGTTTCTCTTGTAAATCAGAGAGACATGTATGATATCGTGATGTACACTTTTGGGGTCCAAAATTCTTTTAGTGAGGAGGAATGATCCAAGAGGATCCATAAAGACCAAAAATAAAAGTGTTTTCAATCCATTAAAAAATAAACCAAGTTAAATATATTTTCGCAAGCTTTCCAATGGCGCAAATGGCTCGTCAAAAAGAGCTAGAATGAAGATGTTATGGCCATCCAAATTTTTGGTCAAACCCAATCAAAGTCAACATGTCTATACATATGATGTCATCATCTGTACTGCTGATGTTAGAAGGTGAATATGCAGAGATGATGTCATGATGATGTCATCATTCTGACATGGAAGCACGAGAGGGTGCCATGTGTCATGTATTTTTTTCATTTTTGGCTACAAAATGGACCAATAAAAAAGTGCCACATTGCACCCCTAAGAAGTGCCACATGAAAAAACCAAGGAGTCTCCACATGGTAGTTGCACGTAGTGAAAAGTGGCAGTTTGATTGAAGGACATGTGGTAGGCTTCTACAATATATGGATGTCACACAAGCAGTTGATCGTACAACACGTGGTAGTATAAGAAAGTGACAAGTGGCAGTGCCACTAGGAGGTCTGACTGGATAGAGGGAATTCTATCGCAGGGTGCCATGTGGCCTAATCATGGGGTTCCATGTAGAAACCCAAAAATTCCCAATGTGGGCTATGGGCTAAAAAATAAAAAATAAAAATTATTAAACACTGAAATGGTTGGCGACAAATCTAGCGATTGGACCAACCAATAACCACCAAAATTGATCGCATATTTCACCTGCCATCATCCATATCCAGAAAATATGGAATAAATATGGCGGAAACTCCAACCGTGCCACCATCACATCTATTGAAGGGATATAAATTTAGTCATCAAGTTGGCGGGAATTATAGTGGATGGACGATAAAATATGGTGTGTATATATATATATATATATATATATATATATATTGTATGGTTTAAACAACCATACAAATATTTCATAAGTCAACCGACCAACGAATGGATTTACCATATATGATTTACCCTGAGACCTCCCCAACAAACCACTAAATTAAAATCTCCGCCAATCATTTGGGCTACGGACCTTATTGTTTAATCTGGTCGAAGATTTAATTTTTAAAATGGAGTCTATTGCAAAGCTTAGGAGGAAGGTGCATGTACCTATAGGTTATATGAAGGTATGGAAACCAATGCAGAGAGAGAAATTAATGCAATTTGTAGTCATGCTTTACGATGTAGAGAGCCCAGCAGGGGTTGAACGTGACTTTGTTCATTTGAGACGATTTTGCAATCATTCTTAACTGATTTCATGCCATGATCACAATGGCAGCAATTGTTTTTGCATCATAGTTGTGGATCATAAAGATTATGGTAGAAAACTCGATGTAAGCATGGTGCTTTTGTAAATTTGGTTTATTTATGATATTTTGCAAAATATGTATGCATGTTATAGATTTTGATGATCCTGGAGTATTGCAGCAGGGCATCAAGTATTGGTTTATTGTAGGAAACTCATCAATTGTGAGACAAATGTAATGCCATTGATGTTGCTTGAATCTAATCAGCAAATTCAAAGAGGATTGTGGTTTCCCATTGGAAAAGTGTCCTTGTTATTCCATAGCTTGTGAGAGATCAAACTTCATGAGAAAAGATCATCTCTTTGTGGAAGAGACATTCCCACTTGTTGTGATAACTGAAATCCTTGTATTTGAGGAGAACATATCATTGCCACATGTTGTGAGAATCCTCTTTGTGAGAACTTTTCCTTTGGACTGTCCATGGATATTTTCCTCATGTCATGAGAGACTTTGCCACATGTTGTGACAAACTTCCCTTTACACATTATAGAACCTCTTTATATGTTTTCACTAGTAGTGGGTCTATATACCTTTTATTTTTAAAGGAGAAGAATATTTTTAAGAGGAGAATAAAGCGGTTAAGCAGCTGAGTGAATCCTAGAGATGTATTCACACAATTGGTGATTCATTTTCCTTATGTGTGACTACTTATCTCATGTTTATTATGATTCCTTATTTTTTTGGTTAAGTTGTTGGATGTATCAAGTAAATGGAACATGAGATTTAATAATATTCTCACCAAGTTAAATTCAATTTGGATTCAGGCCTCTTAAACCCTTCAAATTCACCTTTTAATGAAATCAATGCAATAAAAATGATCTTAAATATGAACTTTCAATGAGTTGCATAGAACCGAGTAGATATTTTGTAACAAGGTCACCCCCTGTCTCATATCATTGACGAATCCAGAAGATAGGGGGGGACAAAGGGGAGACTATGGGCCTTAAATTAGTTGGAAGGAGATTAGAGGAAGGGACTTAGGAAGAGGGAATATTTAACATACACCAGAAGAAATAAATCTTCAACCCCTCCATCATAGCCTGCCACTCATCCTCCATCCACAGAGAAGGTGGTTGCACCACCTCCACCTCCAGTACATGAGTTTCTTCCTAAGAAAGCTCCCAAATATGAGATTTGGTTGAACATAGATGTCGCAACCATGTTTGGAAAGTTGAATATGATGATTCCTATGATAGAGATGTGAAAAATCCATTTTGTAAGGGAGGAATTATTGAATTTATCATAGGCACTGACGGAGAAGGAAGATCCTTTAATCATTTTAAACACTATGTATTTCAATAGCCAAAAGGACAAAATTCATCCTTTCTATCTTTCATTAGGCATGCATGGTATATGCTTAAACAATTGTATGTTGGATTCTAGGGCCTCCACAAATGTCAATTCATTAAAGTTAATGGAACAACTTTGTTTAAATACAAACCGACCCTATGGAAACGTATGTGGCATTGATTCTAAAAGGGTCAAGGTTTATGGGCTATGTCTGGATGTAGAGGTCCTTTTGATTGATTTTCCACATATCAACCTCCTCACAAATATAGTGGGGATTGATGTCCCAGATACTTGGGGCATTCTCTTATCGAGGAGTTGGTCTACTTCCCTTGGGGGTTTCCTTAGCATGGAACTCATCCATCCACACATCCCCATGGGATATGTCATTTTTGAGGTATTATTTAGTCAAGAGTGAGCTGACAAGCATGTGACTAATCCCAATGGTCCTCACTATACAAGTGAAGATGAGTTTGATGAAATCCCAGATACTATTTTGATGCAGGAGCATAATATCACATCAGCCAACCAGCCAACCAGCCACGTCAAGCGCATGCATTCAATTGCTGAAGAGAGGCACAGTCCTCATTTAAAATTTGAATGAATGTAATTAAATGTTTTAGGCTATTGAGCCGTGAAGCCGTTCCTTTGCGCAGGATGTAGGTAGATAGGCCTTTAATGTTTTGTAAGGCTAAGATCTAGATCCGATTTGCGGACTAGACAACCCTTTCAATGCTATTGAATAGGGTAGGTAGATTGGAGGGAAGAGCTCAAAGAGCCCCCCTCAGGTAAAAGAGATTTTGGGGTCTCATTTTGTAGTAGTTAGAATAGAGAAGAGAAGAGAAGAGCCAAGACCTTGTTATAGTCTGTGCTCAGAACACCTTTGTAAAGAGGCATTTTTATTAATACAAACTAGAAGCAGTTTTTCCTGCATGCATTTTTGTGTTATGTGGATGCTTTCATTGTGTTCTTTTATGATGTAGATGTATGTTAGACATTTGTAGATTTGTTTGGTTTCAGGCTTGAGAGGTCTTTGAGGCTTCACACCAGGAGGGTGTGATAGAATGTTGCGGGTTCTAATAGCCGTGCACAGAGGGTGCATGTCTGAACTTTGCGGAGTTAGACAAAGATGTGCTGCGGGCACAAGAACTGAAGTCAACAACTTGAATAAGGTTGTGAGGTTGTTGAATACCTCAGGAGGTGAGGTTGTATATGAGAACATAGTTACAAACATAAGCTCTCTTTGAGTTCTATAAATCTCTGCCAAGTCGACATTGAGGATATGCATAGTGATGCATTGAGAAGAACTTTGTTGTGAGTTCAGACAGAAGCCAGAATTACTAAGAATTCAGAGAGCTCTGCCAAGTGGGCATTGAGTAGGTGTAAGGAGGACACAAAAGATAGAACTGTTGGAAGTTTTGTAAGAAGATACTCTGCCAAGTGAGCATTGAGTAGGTGTGCAGACAGGCACAAGAAAATAACTCTTTGAGTTTTGAATTTGAACAAGAGTCCAAGGAGAAGGATCTTCATAGGGTTGTTGAACACCCTAAAAGTCTCAGCAAGAGGTTGCTTGAGCAGAAGGATAGCAAGGAGGGAATTACATTCTCCAGTGGGAGGAGAAAGAAGAAGGAATTATTTCCTTAGAGTTCTAAGTGAGGGAAAAGCTCAGGATGGATAGCACCTTTGTGTGCGCGTGAAGACTCTGCAGAGGTGCAGAAGTCGTATAATCCCTTGAGGATTCAAAGAAAAATCCCAGGAGGTTTAGTGCTTTCAACGCATAGAGCGTAACTGCAAGAAGTGCAGAAGCCACGTAACTCTTTGACGAGTTCAGAGTACCAAAATCTCAGGAGGGGCATCTTTTTCATATGCGTTCAAGAAAGGACTCACAGTCGTGGAGCTCACAGAAATGGAGCAAAGGTCGAGGCCTTTCAGAATTTGAAATTCTTCCAAGTTTGGGAAGAAAGTGTTCACATGCTCAGGAAGGAGGCACAAAAACCGTCAGATTAGGCTGAGGAAAAGTGATCTAGACCATTGAAAGGCTTTCACATCCAAGAGGAAGTGCAACAGAGAAGTGCACAGAAGAGATGGATCTGAACGGTCAGATCTTGGTCGAAACAACCGACGGTCATTAGATCTGTCAGGACTTGCGAGGGCGTTAAACCCTGATACAACAGAGCAGAGGAGACGAAAGTCCTGAAAAGAATTGGTGCATCAGGATATCGACGTTTGGGATATCAGAGGTCCTGATGACGAGAGGTTGGGACATTACAAGTCCTAAAATAGTGAAAGAATCATAGTCATCGATCTGAGGAAGGATGTGTGTCGCGTGATCGTCCATTTCGGAGATTCGGGCACTGGGACTCACAGAGGTGAGCACTTTTTGACTTCGCATCTGGCGAAGTCCTGAGATTTGATCTGGACCGTCCATCCATTTGGGATGCGTGGCAGAAATTAAGGCCTTTGGGAAAAATCCCGAAAGGGTAGAGTCCATCGGAATATTAAGATTTAATGTTTCACAAATCCTAAAGACAATACGTTTGAAGCATTTGAAATCGTGAAATCCCGAAAGGGGTTTCCTAGCTGATGTCATATCGGGAAATCAAGATTCGGAGGATCGAGAATCCTGAGGACAAAGTGTCCATTCATTTCAGCATTTGAAAGCCCAAAATCGTGAAAGACATAGGACTGCGGTCATATGGAATAGTGGTCACATGGACCAAGAGATAGCCATGGGGGCTAAAGGCTATTAAATCATTTCTGCGTATCGACGTTTCATGGATCAACATTTCGAGAGTCCAGTGGATGAGAGGTTGAGTGCTTGGGTTGCACGACCTCGAAAAAAGAGCTGTGGTTTTATGTGTAGTGTTCATGTGGGCCAAGACTTAACCCTGAGGGTTAGTTGCCGACAGAGGTGTTTCGGCATATCGAAATATTGGTGATCAGGAGATCGTGGGAATAGTGGTTCTCATGACATCGAGAATTAAGAAACCCCGACACCCAAAGTTTTCATTTCCTATGGGGAAAATGTTCATGGTCGCATTCGGGACATGAAGGAAACGGAAGGACCTGTGTATCGATTTATGCGTGATTCCAGCAGGGAATCGAAAGAGCTAATCCGACTCAGGAATTGAATGAACAATCTTGTAAGCGGATGTAGAGAGCGTAGGTCTGCGTTTGCATCACATTGACTACAATCCACAAGACTTTCCTTTTATGAGGAAGTCTCCATAGAAATGATCCTCCCAAGGACAAATGAATACAAAGAAAAACTTGTAAATTTCCAAGGGAAAGAGAGAGGGTCTATCCAAATATTGAAGAAAGAAGATAAAAAAGGTGAAGAATCCATCAAAAGGGAAGTCAACACATAACATCCATTTTATTCATACATTGAGAATACATATTACATCAATTATGATGAAGGAAGTCTTACGTTGATGTAGGACAAGAAGAAGGGAAAGCCTAAATATGAGAAGAAGGATGACAACTCATGGCTTGGCCCTTACATCATCAAGAATAAGTATGATAAAGAAAAGTATTATTTGACAACCTTAGATGGGAGAAATATGCCATTACCAGTGGATGGATCTATTCTCCATCCCTATGCTCATATCACTTGAGAAAGTAGGTAGGTCCTCTTTATTTCCTTGCATTGTCATCTTGATTGCTGATATTTTTTTAGATTAATTTCATATTTCATTTTGTTTTACTTACATATTGATTACATGCTTAGTTTAGACATTTTTACAAAAATGCTAAAAAATTTCTTTTCTAGATTACTTTTAATTTTTTATTTTGATATATATGGACGAAGGGTGATAGAACCACCCTATATTTTATAGTGTCTTGTTTCAGTGTAGGTATGGGTCTACCATGAGATGTTACAATTCTCATGCACTCTACGACGATCACATGTCCCCAAGTAGGAGCTAGATGTTGTCCCTATTTTGTGAAAGAACTAAGGATATCATGTCTCAAGGCCCTCAAGTTGTAGACATGGAGTACCGAGATACATATTGACGAACCATTTCCACTTACAGATAGAGACCCACCTCACCACCACAGCTCCCATTTGATCACAATGGTATCCACCACATTAGTTGGCTTCCAGAAGAAATTGGGTATCACTCCATGAGGTAAAATTCAGGTATTATGGTGAGTGTCATTTCCATATTTGAGAAGTTTGAGTTTGTTAGATCTATTATTTCTTTTGATTATGTGAAATTTTCTTCGACATTATTCTCTTTGCCCTGTTTCACCTTAGTGGTTGACATTGTGCCCTAGTTAGTGGTTCACCCTTAGGGAGAGGTATGCTACTGGGAGGTCCTTTTGACAATTCATCGTGCCATTCCTAACCATAATTTCAACTTTCCACACATCATCCCCTCATCGCCTCATCTTTTGGGATTTTTGGGTATGCTAACACAAGAAGGGGTTGTCCCTCACTTCATGGGAAGAAGGGGTTAAATGCCTAGAGGCTTGTGGTTGGAAAAAGATAAAATACTAATTATGAACCTTCCATATTTTCTCCCAAAGAGGTATTGATAGAAATGAAAATATTATCCTAAAAATCAAAGACATGAAAAAGAAAATTAACATTATATAAATCTCCCCACATGTTTAGGTCTGTACACTCATGCAAAGTCCCTTTCTTTCCTTTCATATGACACTCTATGTATCTCTAGATTCAAGTGGCCTTATCATACTACCCCCCAAGCTAATCAATTCACCAATATGGAGTACTCAAGGTTTTTATTATTAATTAATTAATGTCAATGAATGGGATTGGAAAAAGGATGCATTGAAAACAAAGGTGCAACACACCCTCTACAAAGGAACCCATAAGTGAGACACTATAGCCCAGTGTATGTCATGAACCCGATTCCAAAAATATTTCCCCTCATATATGAATCCTCCTCCATGTGACTTAGAAGGAGGTCACCTCAAGAAACACCCCTAAACTTGAGGAACAATTCACCCAATAGGTCGTTTTTTCAACCCTCCCATACCTAAACTTGAGAAGTTGCATAGGGTCTTTCAACATTAGTTTAGTTTGATGAGGTGGTTTGGAAGTACTTAATTAAATGGATCTTTTATTGATTTTATTTACTCATCATGATTATTTGAATTGATATCCTTGGAGGGAGTATCCATTTGTCTTTGCAGGACCCAGTTGATGGAGAAATTTGGAAGAACAAGCCTAGCTTGGGATTCCATGGGGATTGAATCCCACAAGTTGGATGGAAAGGGTCCACTTTCTAGATGATTATTACTTTCCTTTGGAGCCCTAGAGGACAACCCGAGGGACCTTTCCTAGCCCTCACATGCCAAACGATTTGATTGGAGGGGCTAAAACGTCACCTTTTAGGAGATGACATCACCATTGGGGCTAGGGTTTGGTGGTGATGGAGTTGCTACTTGACACTTGGCATGATTTGGTGGGAGGATACTTGAGGAGGATATAACACATGAAAGGTATGATATATGAGCCCCAACAACTTCAACCTACTACTACAACAACTTTCTCAAAGGGTCAAAACATCACCCTTAGAGGGGTGACACCATTTAAGGGGTTTCTATTATGCACTTTTTAAGATTTAAATTTGAATTAAATATGAATTCCTTGTGTAAAGGGGAAAAATAGGGGTTGTTGTACCACTATTTTTTTGTTTACCCTAACTTATGTGAACAATCTATGTTTAAGACATTTTGTATAAATAGACATCCTTTGAATCTCATTTTCATCATAGCTCTCTCATTTTCATCAATCTTTAACAACTATCTTGCTTTTCCACTAACTTAATACGTAGCATTAAATAATTTTCCACCTATCTTTATTTTCCATCTTTAAACACTAAATTTCTTTTCCACCTAATGTAATATGTGCATACCTAGCTTCTTATTGTGTCTCGGGTAGGTACAATCACCCTTTGTAGGTACTCATGCTTATTGGAAAATATTGGTTACCACCAAGAATATTTTTCAAGCCTTTCTATGCTTAGTATATTGACATATAGGGACTACACTTCCATCATTCCATTTTTTGTCTCATTTCCAACTAGGTTCACCTATGATTTCCCCTTTGATGTGATTCTTTCATATCTAAAGTGAGAATGCATAGGTGAAAATGGGTAGGTGTTTTTTTAGTTGTCTTCATTTGGTGGTTGGTTTAGGATTTTCCCAACCTACAACTTATGTGATAGCAAGGCAAAACCATCCACTTATTCTGAGATGCCTCTAAATTTGGAATTATGTTACCATTAATTCGCGTGGAGGTTGGATGAGCTCGCGAACTATATGTTGGGCGTGAATTTCCATGTCCACACACATATTGAGAATGCACAAATATCGAGGAAATATTGATAGGGGACGAATCTCGAGGTAGTATTGACAACATGGAAGTACATGCAAGTACATGCTAAGTTTTGTGTTGTCTCATAAAGCATGCCATGAGGTATATTGATGGAACATAGGCACCTTTATACTCATTTTCACAGTTGTTCGCAACGATCAGGAATTTGAGTTATATATTGTGATTTGAGGTCATTTGCAACAATATTATCTCAATTTTCCATTAATGGGAGTTTAATACATTGTTTTACATCCCAAAGAAGGTGAAATTGAGCTAGTTTGAAAATATTTCGACTTTATAGTCAAAATTCTTAGAATTTCACAAGGATTTAAATGGTGAAGTTATTTTTTTTGTTTTGAGTGATGGAATTTAAGAGAATCGATTAAATTAGTATATGCTAGTCATTTTACATGTGATTTTGATATTTTGAGCTGGAGAAAACAATTTTCATTGGATCAAAGGGAACATAAAGCTGGAAAAAAAGTATATAATTTGAGTTCTTTTATTTTATGTTATGTCATATCATCACTAAGAAAAGATAATCTTCAGTTTATGAGTTTTTGGGTAAAAATCACATCATCAAAATTATGAAAACCACCCCAATATGATCAGTAAATTAATCTGGACCAAGTTAGATATTGCATGTATATACTCAAAGAAATAAGAGGTATCTAAGGATTTATTGATCAAGTGGTATCAGAGAGAGGTTTTCCTCGTGTTGAAAGATTTGGTTGTGACATGAGATCCAAGAGTTTAGTTGGTGTATATCTTGAAGAATCTTATCAAGAAAACAATATGAGTGAATCTCTCATGAAATTGAGGCTCCAAAAGAACATTAATTGGAAAATCCAAAGAGAGAATTATGAGATACTAATGTAGTTGCAAGCTCTTGAGGAAGAGAAGCAGAGGCTTCAATATTGATTGATATGACATTAATATTTTCACATGATTATTATTCATGAATTAGAAATAAAGTTCTAGATATTGGCACCATCAATAAGTAGAGTTGGACAAGCAGAGAATGTGAAGTCTCCACTGCAACGGAGAGTATCTCCCTCCAAAAACATTATTGAGAAAGAAGACTCTTCACATTATTCTTATTCCCATCAAGATGGAGAATGCTCCAGGTTATCTGAAGAAAAGAGAACTTCTGATGAAGAATTCTTACAAAAGCAATTGGCCTTACCTTCTAGTCTAGAGAAGAGTAACATGTGTAAGGAATCTTTAGGGAAAGATGTCCATGTTGCAGGAGAAGGAATGAAGAATTTTCCCACTGGTGAATGGTGTAGTTATCCATCTAGTTCATGTGGAACTAGCAACCATGATGTGTAGAAGTGTCGAAGAAGCCAGTCTATGAAAGTAAATCCCTCCAAGAAGAAGGAATATAATTTCTCAAGTCAGAGGAAAAGGATGAATGATAAGAAGGAATCTTGGGACAAGATACTATCCTCTTGTTGTGGTAACAGTGGAAATCAGATTGAGAATTGCTAGAAAATTTACCCACAATTATTTTCAAAGAAGAAAAAGAAAGATGTAGGTACACTTGCAAAAAGACAAGCAACAACTCTAGATGAAGTTGTGTATTACTGAAAGGACTAGGAGATAATACTTCCTAATGGCTAGTCTTGGAAAAGTGATATATGAAGACATCTAAGAATGGTTCATGGATAGTTGCTCCGAATGAGATCAATATTTTTTACTTTGTCATAATCCGACATAGATTGCTTTGTGGGATCTGAAACCAACTGTTGGACACACCTACCACACTTAGAGGGGGGGGTGAATGAGTGTGGGGCTCTTTTTCCCAAAACTTCCCTCTTGCACAAAAACTCATCAATTAGCATTCAACATTTATTCAATACCCATTGTTTTCATTTATAACCAGTTAG
>ML803345.1:212970-232977 GCA_009831015.1 Picea engelmannii | reverse complement strand
ATATAATAAAACTAATGTACTACTGTTGATGATCTCAATGATCCATGTTTCTGAAATTTTGTAGCATATTACCTTGCTTATTTTGCAGTCTATGTATTATTGCTCTGGCTGATTTGTGGTAGCTATTGCTTTGAGATAAAAAATAAAAAAACTATTAGGCTTAACTATTTGAAAGTATCATTCCTCTATATTGTCTTGTCGCTACATATTTATCTGCATTTCTTTTGTATATTCCCTATTCTTGAGGTTCAATCCTTCTTCCTTCCGTGTACATTGTATTTAACTGCACCCATATTGGATTCTTCTATATGTTGTACAGGAGAAATCCGATGATTATGACCAACTTGTCAAGGAGATGGTTCTATACATGCGTGGACATGCCTCTGAAAGGAAAAACACTCCTGAAGAGATTGCCCAAGAGGACATAGCTCGCTTGGAAGCCTTAGAGGTTTGAACTTGCTACCAACAAGTTTTAAAAGTTGATTTTTGAAGCTGACAGAACTTAGCTATGTTAGTTTGGCACAAATAAATCATATTATTGAACTATGGAGAGTCAATTGTATATGTTGGTTTCTTTTTAGTTTCTTTTAAGTGTCGTGAGCTTACAAATGCAACTGCACATTTTCCAATTATTCCAGGAAAAACGTAAGAAAAAAATGCTTGACAATGAAGTTTCAGATGATGATGAAGGCAATGCAGATGACTCCAAGATACAAGCAGAAAAAAGGATGAAAGTTATTTCTGGTGATGATCTTGGTGATTCATTTTTCTTAGACAAAGAACAAGGAAACAAAGGTTGGGTGGATGAGGTGCTCGAGAGAAGAGAAGAGAAAAGTGATGATGGTAGTTCTGCATCAGAGGAAACCGAGGAGGATGAAAATGACAGTGACTTTGGAGAAAAATTAATAGAGAAAGACTGGCAGAAAAGAGATGATGAGTATAACATTGATGATAAACAACAAAGAGAGATGCTAGATGAATCAGGTGAAGAGGCATTGAAGAAAAGGCTAAAAGAAAACAGGGAAATAGAATTCAGAAGTCAAAAGTCAGACAAAGCCAAGGAAAAGAATGAAACTATTCAAAAGACAATTGTGGCTGAGAAAATTGAAACTCTGCCCTATGTTATTAATGCTCCAAGCAATTTGAGAGAGTTAAGGTATTTGCTTGATAATCGGCCAGACAATTAGATAGTTGAAGCAATTGCTCGTATTCGAGCATGCAATGCTATTAGCTTGGCTGCAGAGAATCGTCATAAAATGCAAGTAAGAGAATTATGTCTTCTTTCAGTAGAAATTCAATGTAACAAAGTAAATTTCCACTTTCTTAGTGGTAATTCAGCGGTTAATAATTATTTTGTATGGAAAAACCAACACTCCTAGTGGTTGACTGTGAATTATTCTACTGTGTACATGGCATATGTCATGGATGGCAACAGTCAGATGTTCTGACTTGAACTTAACTTTCATATCATGTGCAGGTATTCTATGGTGTTTTGGTGCAGTATTTTGTTGTTCTTGCAGATGAAAAGCCACTAAAATTAAATAAACTCAACTTATTTGTCAGGCCTGTAACGTCCTCCTCGTTACGAAAACGACTGTTTAACAGGTGATTTTTTTTTTTTTTGTGTGTGTTAAGGTTTGTGCGCGCATCTAGAAGTAACACACACACTTGAATCTACATCGCCACCCAACAACCAACAAGACGCAACCACGAAGTTCACCACAAGAAGACTGAAGGCACACAACGAGTATCTTCAAGAAATAAACGACCATAGACACAAGGCGCACAACGCAAACATTTAACGACATACTGAGTTGTGCACAGTACTAACAAAGAGGGAAGAATCCATAGTAGTATATCTTACTATTTCTACACAGGAAAGCAGGGCGTTTAATCTTACTTCTCTCCTCCGGAGAGAGAGAAGGTTAGATAGGCTCCTGGCCGACTGGTCAAGCAGAAACTAGTAATCTCTGTCAGGTGTGTCGCAAGAGTGGAAACCCTGCCTTCAAAGGGCCTGAGACTCTTGATACAACACTGGATTCCTTACACAGAAAAAATAATCAGACACACAGACTTATGTACTAAGGCTACATGGAGGTGTCTACATCCCGCCCGACACAAGCAATCCAATCAACAAATTATTACAACCCCGCGCAACAATAGAAAAAGGGCAACCACGTCTTCTACGGAAGGCGCAAGACAAGGATTCAGACAACGACCACTAAAATTAATGACAATTCAATGTCTATGACTCAACCGTGATTGATTAATAGCCAATTTCCCATTCAATTTTATTTAACCGTGAGTACATTAGCATAAGGTAAATCTAGTTAAATTTTTCCCTTAGTTTAAGGGCCTTACCGTTTTGTGTTGAAATTATAAGGGAATTAAAAATTCCTTCCGATGACCTTTACCTTTATACTACAACAACATGGTAACAAATAACAATGAACTTACACTCTTATGTTCTCAAGGCTACATGCATTTTTCGAAAAGGCGAGGAATTTTACATTTACCTGGTTCAACGATAAACTACCATGACTTTACATTACAAATGACATTGCAATTACATAACAATCACCTTATATCTTGTACATTTCCCATATGATAAAAACAAAATAACACTACCCTAGAACAATAACAACCTCACATTTTACATCAATATCCTTGCAACAAAATAACCATAAAATTATCCGCGCTATCATTACCAAATGATGAACCCACTACATTTACCTTACCTTGAACGTTAGCACCGACATAAGCATTCACCACATTACCTTAACATTACTTTAACCATCATTACCCTATAATTACATTCCATTCCAATAATTCAACAATTACATTAACAATTATTACCTTATAAAACCATAACTTTCTAACAAGTATTGCCATTAAACCCATATTACCTTAACAAATATTACTTTAACAACCATTACATAAATACTTCGACTGTACTTTAGCAATTATGTTACCTCACTTTCACATCCTATTACATCAACTTCTATTGTTTGTTTTAAAATTAACTAACACATTCCTAACTTAAGTATCTTGCTATTATCAAATACTAACTAAATAAGCGAACTACTGTTAATGAATGTTGACTGAAATAGGGTAGGTTTCCCTTATAAAATAAAGTAGATTGTTGTATTTAAAGAATAACCAAAAGTAGTAAGTTGCATGAATGTCAACTAGAAGGTGAATGCTTGATTAATTAAAGCAAAGTGTTGTCATTAAATACTTAAAGTCTACAATGCCCATAACTTACAATAAAGGTCTATAATGTTTTTTTTTCTTTTTTTTTTTCCCATAATTTACAGATTCGCTTAAGTGGAATGGTAGTTTGCAGAACAATAGAATTCTCGTAAAAGGTAAAAAAATTAAGAAGAAAATACTTTTACCCAACTGAATCAGGTTTAGATTTTATATCAGATTTTTCCTCTGCCTAAATAAAGGGTGGTTTGCTATCTTTAGGATTTGCCTTCAATTGCTAAGAAAAAATTAGTTAGAACCAAATGAAATTACAATCCTGCCACATGATTTTTGGGATTTCGGTCTCATTGCACTACAGGAACCCATGCTCTAAAAAGGGATCCAAGTGGCATTTCCCAGCCAATCAGTCACAACTCTGGTACTGTAAAATACGAAGTCCAAGAATTGATTGCGAATGGGAGGAGTTATTATATAGCTTACCTTGCAGGCCAAGTCAACATAGCTTCAAAGACAGATTACAAATTTTGGTTTACTTTATAAGCCCTTCAAGTTTCTAAGGTCCAAAACAAGCATGAGTTCTCCAACGCTCAAGGTCACTACCAGCTAGGATCTATACCGCCCAGCCACGATATATACTCACGAATTCCCAGACGCCAGGTAAGGTACGATTTAGAGGAGTCGGTCTTCTCGAACGGGTAGCTTGGAAATCATTCTTCCAAAATAATAACAGAGATGCATGGGTAACGTGTCCTTCAGTTAGTAACCCACGCACTAAAGGATATCTTCCAATCGATAAAGCAAAAAGACAGTCCACCGCGGTCCCCATTTAATCCAACTCCTTCTTATTAATAGTTCCCTCTAGAGAGAGTGGACTAAGGTGAGGTGGCGGGTACCCTAAAGACGGCTGCAAGAGCTAACAACGGGCAGCTAACACAGTATGAAAACGCCTAGAGAAATGCGTTGACCGCAATATTGAAGACTGACAGAGGTAAGTATTAGCGATTCTTCCAAATTGCGTTTTCCAACAAGAGGGAAAACGAAGGCATCAACGGCTCAAGAAACAAAGACCGTGGGTACAGGCATGGAAATCAACTTTAGTTGGCAACAGTCAAGAAAATTTCAAACAATAAATAATTAAAACGAATTTACACAGTCCCAAATTTATACAAGCCACACCATGAAACTTCAGCTTCCCAGGTATAAACCGATGCATGGCCCAATGGAGAACCCAACCGAGGATAAATATAAGAAAATAAGACACATCCAGAAGTGGAACGCCACCCAGTCCCGCTTTTAACCGCAAGAACATAAAAATGAAAGATCACAGTAACTAAGCACGAAATGACATTGCTAGGTTCATTGATTCCATAAAATTTCGCCAGGGTGGGACGGATTTTCCATTACCTCTAAATCAGAGAAGTTCCATTTCTTTTTGTAAGCAACAGAGGTAAAAAGGGTCAGATTTATTAACGCGCAAATTAGTCATTAGTACACATTTCATATGTAAATGACAGGGCAAATTCCAATGCATTATCTGTATACATAACAACACGACCATGTACTTGCTGCCGGGCATTATAACTATATCTGTGATTCTCATTGACTAAATATTTATACAGTAATAAATTAAATGCAGAAATACCAATCTGGGCATCCTACTCTACCAAGTATCGAGCATACCTTTTTCCTTGTGCCTGCCTCGTATGTTGTTCGTTGATGTCCTGCGCTCCTTGTTGCTCCTTCTTGCCGATCGTAGAACCCTCACCGGTACCTCCTAGCCAATCGCTAGGGATACTCTGCTTCCCCCTTAGCCCCCCGAGCCGCAAAGGGGCCACACACAGTCGAGATAGTATACCTAGCTTCCCACCTCGCCTCCACGGTTAAGCTACCACTCTAATCCAGCTGAGAAAATCCCCACTCTTCACAAGCAATCAGTCCAGTTTTCAATTTCAGCAGCATAACAATACCTAATGGCTCCTCCCCTTTTTCCCCCATGCCCCTTCTTTTTTTATCGCGTTTTGACCTAAATCACATTTATTTTAAGTTTTAATGAAAAATCCTCTAAAAATCCTCAGTCTTACAAGTGTCACTCATCCCCCACGTTTCTCCAAAATTATTTTCCTTTTTTTTTTCTTTTTTTAAAAAAAAAACCCAAAAAGGTAAATGCGCTAAGCATCTTTTCATTTTATTTTTAAATTCATATATATATTTTTTTATACTCCCGCTCGTTAAATAATTTTATTACTATTGGTTCAATCTGAGTTTATGTATGAGTTTTAAGGAATATAGTTTAGTCCCTTAAGCATTCAATTTATTCACTGGTGGTTATGCGTTCTGTCAATCAAAATTATGGCTTTTGGTATTCGTTTATTTATGAATTAGTTTAATTTTTGAAAAACTATTGCGTTCATAAGGGAGTTATGCTTTCAATATGTTAATGAACTCTCATTGTAGGTTGCGTTTAAAGAAGGAGAGGCCTTCAATGAAATTTATTGTCTGAGTTAACTAAAACTGTACTTATGTATATTTTTATTTTTAAGAAAAGTTATGTTTCAATTTGAATGAAGGTTATGAGTTCATTAAAAATTAAATGTTTGAAAAAGATTATGAAATCTAGTATCCGTTGATATATTGGTTGTAGTTGGATGAAGTTAATGCTAATAAATCCAAGAACTAGAGCTCAAGTACATTCTAAAAATTGTAGTCTCCTTGCACTGCATTGAGGTGCGAACTCTAGCCTAAAATCTCATAATGATGTTTTGCTTAATTATTTTAATGGTTATTAGGGTTAATTGTTATTACTAATGATATTTGGGTATAGGATTAGGTCAATATTTATAGGATATATTTCATTTAGAATTAGGGTTAGGCTCTTTTTAGAGTTAGAGTTAGGGCCTTTTTCCTTAAGGTTAAACAAAATTTTTATCTTAGAGAATTTTTTTTTTGACTTAGGTTTAGATTTTGAACTGGACGACGATTTGTTTAGGGGTGTCGATTTAAGAATTTATTAAGGCGTTATTGTCTTAGGGATATTTAGTTTTGTTTCCTTCATCCACATCAATGAGACATGCCCTTCAGGACGCACCACGTGCTCCAAGGGTGCCACTCGCCTCGTTCGTTTCCTTTGCGCGACGTGCCCTTCAGGATGCACCACGTGCTCCAAGGGTGCCACTCGCTTCTTGTGTTTCTTTTGTGCGACGTGCCCTTCAGGATGAACCACTTTCTCCAAGGGTGCCACTCACCAACTGGACTGATTAGTAGACATCTATAACCCCTGGAGTCAACACTCCACCAGGTGAACTTGTGGGAGACTAAGGGCTCTAAAGAATAAGGCCCTCGCCTAATTGCATGCCCCTTATAATCATCGTGAGTGACTGTCGCAGTATTCCCTCATGACATTGTGGGTCCTCTCGAACTAGGTAATCGTTAACCTACAGTTCGAGCCACGGGGGGAGTGCTAGTAGGCGGTGGCAGGGTTGTTGTCCACCCCTCTCCCTTAACCTCTTTGGAAATCGTGTGTGGCCACTTTACTCCATATGTGAGTCTGGTCGGCAAGCTATTGTCAGCTTGCATCATTGACAATCATGTCAGAACATGTCAACATCAAATCATCAAATCAATGAAATATCACAGTAAATAAATCAACCCAAATAGCACACTCCCTGACTGAATCCGAAGTCCAAGGGTTTCCACCGATGCCTCTGCATTCTCAAGGTCCAAAACCCTACACACTCAATACAACTGAGTCAATAGCACCTGTCTACATCAAATATTAAAACATCATGTCGTCTATCATAATGCATCATCATCAAGTATAAATGTTTTAACATCAGAAAAGTCTAGATCACTTGCGAGAAAGTGTCCTCAAATAATAAGTTTTCTCAGTGCGCCAGAGCGGGATGTTACATACACCCCCTCTTGGTATAAACTTTGTCTCGAAGTTTCTCAGTATAAAAGCCGAAATAAAAGTATCACAGTATCATAAGTCTATCTATCAAACAAAAATGGAAATTTCTGGCGCATATCATATGCGTCCTCCCAGGTCGCCGAGTGCGGACTATAACTGTCCCACTAGACCTTGACCTGATCTACCGTTCGACGTCGTAACTGTCGAACGCGATGATCTAATATGAAGACCGACTCATCGATGAGAGCTCCCTCATCCGATACCTGCAAGGAACTCATGTCAATCACATGTGTAGGATCACTAATATAATGTCTCAAAAACAGGTACATGAAAAACATCGTGCATATGCCTCAAAGAATCAGGCAAGGCTAGTCGATAGGCCACGATCCCCTTTCTCTCCACAATTTCGAAAGGTCCCACGAACCTAGGAGAGAGTTTAGCTCCCTTCCCAAACTTTATCGAACTCTTATGCAGTTTAACCCACAAGAAGACTCGATCGTCGACCTCGTAACTATGGTCGACTCGGTGTGCATCAGCATAACTCTTCTGTCGATCCTGCGCTTCTTTTATCCTTTGTCTTATGGTTTGCATTTTCTCTTCCATTTCTTGGATCGCTTCTGGTCCCACCGGGACCCTATCCTCAAGCCGATCCCAACTCAAGGGCGTCCGACATGGTCGCCCATAAAGAAACTCAAAAGGCACCATCTTAATGGTTCTCTGGTAGTTGTTGTTGTAAGCGAACTCTATTAGGGGCAAGAACTCCTCCCAACACTTTTGTTGGTCCATCACGTACATGCGCAACATGTATTCCAAGGTTTGGTTCATTCATTCTGTCTATCCGTCAGTCTCTGGGTGATACGAAGTACTAAAATTAAGGTGGGTTCCCAATGCCTCTTGAAAACTCGTCCAAAATTGTCCAGTAAACATCGATCCTCGATCGGATATAATCTTCTTAGGCACGCCATGCAGCCTCACAATCTCACTGATGAAAACTCTCGCTATGTCAGGTGCCTGATACATCGTACGCATCGGAATAAAGTGAGCACTCTTCGTCAGAGTGTCTACTACTACAAAAATCGAGTCATGTCTCCTGGCCGTCAGTGGCAATCCAACAATAAAATCCATCGAAATAACTTCCCATTTTGATTCCGGAATGGCATGTGGTTGAAGTAAACATGTTGGGTGTCTATGCTCGGCCTTTACCTACTGACACTCTAGACATCTAGCCAGAAAGTTGACTATGTCGGCCTTCATTTCCTTCCAGAAGAATAAGGGTTTAAGGTCTGCCCTCATCTTCGTGACTCTCGGGTGAGCCATGTAAACTGCTCTATGAGCCTCGCTCGAGATCAACATCCTCAACTCGTCGTTTGGAGGTACGTAAATCTGACCTCTAAACCTCATTAAACCATCGCTATCAAATGAATATCCCTCATATCGTGGTACCATCATTGTGTTTTGTCCAATAAAATCCTTGAATTCTTTGTACCAGTCATCATCATGCTGTAAACTGAGAATCTTCTCATGTAGATTTGTCTGAAGAGGTAACACCAAAAAGATGCGTGGCCTCCGACTCAAGGCATCAGCCACTTAGTTCACTATTCCCTTTATGTAAGTAATCTCGAAGTCGTACTCGCTAAGCAATTCCAACCAACGTCGTTGTTGCGCGTTCAGGTCGCTTTGCATAAAAATGTGTTGTAGTCCACAATGGTCAGTCCTTAATTCAAATTTTCATCCAACAAGGTAGTGTCTCCATACCTTCAAGGCATATACGATGGCTAATAATTCCAAATCATGCATCGCGTAGTTTTCCTCATGCCTTCTTAGTTTCCTCGAAATGTAAGCAATCACTCATCCGTCTTGCATCAAGACTCCGCCTAAACCTTCCTTGGATGCGTCGGTGCATACCAAGAAGTTCGCGTCCATGTCAGGGACCTTTAGTATCGGCGCGGTTGTCAACAACTCCTTAAGCCTCTGAAATGATTCCGCTCATTTCTCTGTCCAAACAAACTTCTTGTTTTTCTTTTGCAGTTCCATGATCGGATTTGCTATCTTCGAAAAACCCTCGACAAATCGTTGATAGTATCCTGCTAAACCCATAAAACTACGCACTTCTGTGACATTCGTCAGTGCAGGCCATTCCATAATAGCCTCAACCTTTGCTGGATCCACGACGATACCTTCACTGGAGATGACATGCCCTAAGTAGTGAATCCTTGATTGATAAAAAGAGCATTTGGACAACTTCCCATACAATTTGTGCTCTCGAAGGCACTGCAGCACCAAGCGCAAGTGCTCATCATGCTCCTCCTTTGTCCGAGAGTAGATCAAGATATCATCAATGAATACTTGGACGAACTTGTCCAAGTACTCGCGGAACACCCCGTTCATCAAACTCATGAATACCCCTGGGGCGTTTGTTAGTCCAAAAGGTAAAACAGTAAATTCGTAATGTCCAAATCTCATCTTAAAAGCGATCTTAGGGACATCATCCTCCTTGATCCGTAACTGGTGATACCCTGATTGCAAATCGATCTTGGAGAACACCGTCGCACCCTTCATTTGATCGAACAGATCATCAATTATTGGTAAGGGATACTGATTCTTGATCGTAGCCTTGTTCAGTTGACAGTAGTTAATGCAAAGCCTCCATGACCCATCCTTCTTTCGTATGAAAATAACTAGAGCACCCCACGGTGACACACTAGGATGTATCAGTCCCAGGTCCAACAACTCCTTCAGTTGCATTTTCAACTCTTGCAACTACGGGGTCGACATCCGATAAGGTGTTCTTGCTATCGGTTCGGTCTCCGGTTTCAGGTCTATAGTAAACTCCAATTCCCTTTCTGGCGGCATACCAGGCAACTCCTCAGGAAATACGTCCGCAAACTCCTTCACCACCGGAAGGTGTTCTAGACCTTCCGCTACTCCCTTTTCGTTTAGTGCGAGGATTGCATAAATCTTGCACCCCTTGCACATACTCTTCCGTAACTGTAAGGAAGAGACAAACCTCAAGGAAAATCCCTGGTTCCATCCTACAATCACACATCTCTGTCCTTCGTCATCAACCAAGCTCAACCATTTCGTCTTACAATTGAGTATCGCCTCATGCGATTCCAACCAATCCATACCAATCACGACGTCATAAGATCCTAAGACCGTGACATACAAGTTGACCCTAGTGACAAACTCTCCCAGGTTAAGGGCACAGCCCGTAACCTTTCCTCCAACCTTTTGTTTGGCTCCCGAAGCCATCTCCATGAAGCTAAACTCATCCTGTTCGACTTCCTTTACCTTAATCCTTTTTAGTGCTGCACCATAAATGAAGCTCTCAGTAGCACCTGGGTCTATCAAAATACTAAGGGTCTGGTCAGCAACAATACCTGTTGTCTCGAGCACAGTCAACTGGTGCTCTACCTGGAAGTTATTCACTGTTGCATGTATCCCATGGGCCTTGCCCATATCTCCCATGGTAGCGGGTCTAGTTGATCTGGATGCCCTGGTCCTCTCCACAGGACAATCATGCTGGTAGTCTGGCTCCCCACATGTCCAACACCCCTTCTTCGGCCCAGTAGTCCTGGTACCCGAAGTAGAAGATGACTGCCCACTGGCCTGAAACCCTGGTCTGTTCTGTTAAACAGGCCTAAACTGTTGCTGCTGCGGGCGACGTTGCTGCTGCTGCTATGGTCCTCGATAAGGTGTCCGCTGCTGAGGTGGCGGTCGTCGGGGTGTAGAAAAAGTGGATCCCCTCTGGAAGCCACGATGTCCCAGTGTATGTCTCGCTGGCGTCTGATGCTGCGGCGTACCAGATGAACCCTGCCCTGCGGGTCTCGCTGGAGTCCTGGTCTGACCCCCACTGATAAGCTCCTCCTCGGCTATGAGGGCCTTTTGGACAACGTCGTGCAACGTTTGAGGCATCAAGATCCTAACCTTTGCACGCAGGCTGTCGTTAAGGCCAAACACGAACTGGTTGACCTTGAGCTTCTCAGTGTTAAGGTGCGGAGCATACCAGAGCAGCTCCATAAAACGTGCCTCATACTCGGGCACCGTATGACCTCCCTGTCGTAACGTGTTGTACTCATTGAGATGACGCTCAATGAATTCCTCTGAAAGGTACCTCTCTCGGAACCATTCCTCAAACAGTTCCGATGACACGTCTTCAACGACCATGTTCAGCTGCGGCAGGAGCGTCTTCCACCATAGAAGAGCGCTCCCCTTCAGTTGAAAGACCTCCATGTGGACCTTCATGTTGGAGGTATAATCGTGAAGTGTGAAGCACATCGCCATATTCTCCAACCATGCCTCGACGGCTGCACCGTCCGAGGCACCAAAGAACTCGGGAAATTTTACCTTCTCGAGTTCACGGTGAATGCTACATGTAATGGCCGGTGCACGCGGTGGAACCTCAGGGGGTGCCGACGCCCTGGCCTCGTCTCGGTCCAATCTGCTGATCAGTGCCTCAGACATGCATTGAGAAGATCTCACCATCTCAACAACATCGCCAACTGCTATCTTCTCCTGTCCGAGAACCTACTCGCCTCCCTGGGGGTTAGACCCCTCAAGCATGGATGCTACTGGAGGCATCATGCCTCCTCCTCTAGCATGCCTTCGTCTGCCTCCGCGACGTCCTCTAACCATGATTACCTGCACACACACAATCAACTCAATCAAAAACAGTATAATCAAATCTAATCATGTCCACGAAATTCGTAGCAAACCCCAAGCCACGGGTCAAACCGGCTCTGATACCATATGTAACATCCTCCTCGTTACGACAACGACTCTTTAACAGGTGAATTTTTTTTAATTTTTTTTTTGTGTTAAAGTGTGTGCACGAGTGTAGAAGTAACAAACACACTTGACTCTACGTCACCACCCAACAACCAACAAGACGCAAACACGAATTTCACCACAAGAAGACTGAAGGCACACAACGAGTATCTGCAAGAAATAAACGACCATAGACACAAGGCGCACAACACAAACATTTAACGACATACTGGGTTGTGCATAGTACTAACACAGAGGGAAGAATCCATAGTAGTAGATCTTACTATTTCTGCACAGGAAAGCAGGGCGTTTAATCTTAGTTCTCTGCTCCAGAGAGAGAGAAAGTCAGATAGGCTCCTGGCCGACTGCTCAGGGAGAAACTAATAATCTCCGTAAGGTGTGTCACAAGAGTGGAAACCCTGCCTTCAAAGGGCCCGAGACTCTTGATACGGCACTGGATTCCTTACAAAGAAAAAATAATCACACACACAGACTTATGTACTAAGGCTACATGAAGGTGTCTACATCCCGCTCGACACAAGCAGTCCAATCAACAAATTATTACAACCCCGCGCAACAATAGAAAAAGGGCAACCACGTCTTCTACGGAAGGTGCAAGACAAGGACTCAGACAACAACCACTAAAATTAATGACAAGGCAATGTCTATGACTCAACCATGATTGATTATTATCCAATTTCCCATTTAATTTTATTTAACCATGAGTACATTAGCATAAGGTAAATCTAGTTAAATTTTGCCCTTAGTTTAAGGGCGTTACCCTTTTGTGTTGAAATTATAAGGGAATTAAAAATTCCTTTCGATGACCTTTACCTTTATACTACAACAACATGGTAACAAATAAAAATGACCTTACACTCTTATGTTCTCAAGGCTACATGCATTTTTCGAAAAGGCGAGGAATTTTACATTTACCTGGCTCAACGATAAACTACCATGACTTTACATTACAAATGATATTGCAATTACATAACAATCTCCTTATATCTTGTACATTTCCCATATGATAAAAACACAATAACACTACCCTATAACAATAACAACCTCACATTTTACATCAATATCCTTGCAACGAAATAACCATAAAATTAGTCGCGCTATCATTACCAAATGATGAACCCACTGCATTTACCTTACCTTGAATGTTAGCACCGACATAAGCATTCACCACATTACCTTAACATTACTTTAACAATCATTACCCTATAATTACATTCCATTCCAATAATTCAACAATTACATTAACAATTATTACCTTATAAAACCATAACTTTCTAACAATTATTGCCATTAAACCCATATTACCTTAACAAATATTACTTTAACAACCATTACATAAATACTTCGACTGTACTTTAGCAATTATGTTACCTCACTTTCACATCCTATTACATCAACTTCTATTGCTTGTTTTAACATTAACGAACACATTCCTAACTTAAGTAGCTTGCTATTATCAAATACTAACTAAATAAGTGAACTGTTGTTAATGAATGTTGACTGAAATAGGGTAGGTTGCCCTTATAAAATAAAGTAGATTGTTGTATTTAAAGAATAACCAAAAGTAGTAAGCTGCATGAATGTCAACTAGAAGGTTAATGCTTGATTAATTAAAGCAGAGTGTTGTCATTAAATACTTAAAGTCTACAATGCCCATAACTTACAATAAAGGTCTATAATGTTTTTTTTTCTCTTTTTTTTCCTCCCATAATTTACAGATTCGCTTAAGTGGAATGGTAGTTTGCAGAACAATAGAATTATCGTAAAAGGTAAAACAATTAAAAGAAAATACTTTTACCCAACCGAATCAGGTCTAGATTTTATATCAGACTTTTCCTCTGCCTAAATAAAGGGTGGTTTACTATCTTTAGGATTTTCCTTCAATTGCTAAGAAAAAGTTAGTTAGAACCAAATGAAATTACAATCCCGCCACAGGATTTTTGGGATTTCAGTCTCATTGCACTACATGAACCCATGCTCTAAAAAGGGATCTAAGTGGCATTTCCCAGCCAATAAGTCGCAACTCTGGTACTGTAAAATCTGAAGTCCAAGAATTGATTTCACATGGGAGGAGTTATTATATAGCTTACCTTGCAGGCCAAGTCAACATAGCTTCAAAGACAGATTAAAAATTTTGGTTTACTTTATACGCCCTTCCGGTTTCTAAGGTCCAAAACAAGCGTGAGTTCTCCAACGCTCAAGGTCACTACTAGCCAGGATCTATACCGCCCATCCACGATCTATACTCACAAATTCCCAAATGCCAGGTAAGGTACGATTTATAGGAGCCGGTCTTCTTGAACGGGTAGCCTGGAAATAATTCTTCCAAAATAATAACAGAGATGCATGGGTAACGTGTCCTTCAGTTAGTAACCCACACACTAAAGGATATCTTCCAATCAATAAAGCAAAAAGACAATCCACCTCAGTCCCCATTTAATCCAACTCCTTCTTATTAATAGTTCCCTCTAGAGAGCGTGGACTAAGGTGAGGTGGCGGGTACCCTAAAGATGGCTGCAAGAGCTAACAGCGGGCAACTAACACAGTATGAAAACGCCCAGATAAACACGCTAACCGCGAGATTGAAGACTGATAGAGGTAAGTATTAGCGATTCTTCCAGATCGCGTTTTCCGGGAAGAGGGAAAATGAAGGCATCAACGACTCAAGAAACAAAGACCATGGGTACAACCCTGGAAATCAACTTTAGTTGGCAACAGTCAAGAAAATTTCAGACAATAAATAATTAAAACGAATTTACACAGTCCCGAATTTATACAAGCCAGACCATGAAACTTCATCTTCCCAGGCATAAAATGATGCATGGCCCAATGGAGAACCCAACCGAGGATAAATATAAGAAAATAAGATGCGTCCAGAAGTGGAATGCCACCCGGTCCCTCTTTTAACCGCAAGCATGAAATGACATTGCTAGATTCATTGATTCCAGAAAATTTCGCTAGGGCGGGACAAATTTACCATTACCTCTAAATCAGGGAAGTTCCATTTCTTTTTGTAAGTAACAGAGGTAAAACGGGTCAGATTTATTAACGCGCAAATTAGCCATTACTACACATTTCCTATGTAAATGACAGGGCGAATTCCAATGCATTATCTGTATACATAGCAACACAACCATGTACTTGCTGCCGGGCATTATAACTATATTTGTGATTCTCATTGACTGAATATTTATACAGTAATAAATTAAATGCAGAAATATCAATCTGGGCATCCTACTCTACCAAGTATCGAGCGAACCTTTTTCCTTGTGCCTGCCTCATATGACGTCCGCTAATGTCCCGCGCTCCTTGCCGCTCCTGCTTGCCGACTGTAGAACCCTCACGGGTACCTCCCAGCCAATCGCTAGGGGTACTCTGCTTCCCCCTTAGCCCCTCAAGCCGAAAAGGGGCCACACATAGTCCATATAGTATACCTAGCTTCCCATCTCGCCTCCACGACTGAGCTACCACTCTAATCCAGCTGAGAAAATCCCCACTCCTCACAAGAAATCAGTCTAGTTTTCAATTTCGGTAGCATAACAATACCTAATGGCTCCTCCCCTTCTTCCCCCATGCCCCTTTCTTTTTATCGATTTTTGACCTAAATCACATTTATTTTAATTTTTAATGAAAAATCCTCTAAACATTCTCTGTCTTACAAGTGTCACTCATCCCCCACGTTTCTCCAAAATTATTTTCCTTTTTTATTTTCTTTTTGAAAAAAAAAAACCAAAAAGGTAAATGCACTAAGCATCTTTTCATTTTATTTTTAAATTCATATATATATATATTTTATACTCCCGCTCGTTAAATAATTTTATTACTATTGGTTCAATCTGAGTTTATGTATGAGTTTTAAGGAATATAGTTTAGTCCCTTAAGCATTCAATTTATTCATTGATGGTTATGCGTTCTGTCAATCAAAACTATGGCTTTTGGTATTCGTTTATTTATGAATTAGTTTAATTTTTGAAAAACTATTGCATTCATAAGGGAGTTATGCTTTCAATATGTTAATGAACTCTCATTGCAGGTTGCGTTTAAAGAAGGAGAGGCCTTCAATGAAATTTATTGTCTGAGTTAACTAAAATTGTACTTATGTATATTTTTATTTTTAAGAAAAGTTATGTTTCAATTTGAATGAAGGTTATGAGTTCATTAAAAATTAAATGGTTGAAAAATATTATGAAATCTAGTATCCGTTGATATATTGGTTGTAATTGGATGAAGTTAACTCTAATAAATCCAAGAACTAGAGCTCAAGTACGTTCTAAAAATTGTATTCTCCTTGCACTACATTGAGGTGCGAACTCTAGCCTAAATCTCATAATGATGTTTTGCTTAATTATTTTAATGGTTATTAGGGTTAATTGTTATTACTAATGATATTTGGGTATAGGATTAGGTCAATATTCATAGGAGATATTTCATTTAGAATTAGGGTTAGGCTCTTTTTAGAGTTAGATTTAGGGCCTTTTTCCTTAAGGTTAAACAAAATTTTTATCTTAGAGAAGTTTTTTTTTGACTTAGGTTTAGATTTTGAACTGGACGACGATTTGTTTAGGGGTGTCATTTTAAGAATTTATTAAGGCGTTATTGTCTTAGGGATATTTAGGTTTGTTTCCTTCATCCACATCAATGCGACGTGCCCTTCAGGATGCACCATGTTCTCCAAGGGTGCCACTCGCCTCGTTCATTTCCTTTGCGCGACGTGCCCTTCAGGGTGCACCACGTGGTCCAAGGGTTCCACTCGCTTCTTGTGTTTCTTTTGTGAGACGTGCCCTTCAGGATGCACCACGTGCTCCAAGGGTGCCACTCGCCAAATGGACTGATTGGTAGACATCTATAACCCCTAGAGTCAACACTCCACCAGGTGAACTTGTGGGAGACTAAGGGATCTAAGGAATAAGGCCCCTGCCTTATTGTGCGCCCCTTAGAATCATCGTGAGCGACTTTCGCAGTCTGCCCTCATGGCATCGTGTGGCCCCTTTACTCCATATGTGATTTTGGCCGGCAAGCTATTGTCAGTCTGCATCATCGACAATCGTGTCAGAACATGTCAACATCAAATCATCAAATCAATGAAATATCACAGTAAATAAATCAACCCAAATAGCACACTCCCTGACTCAATCCGGAGTCCAAGGGTTTCCATCGATGCCTCTGCATCCTCAAGGTCCAAAAACCTACACACTCAATACAACTGAGTCAATAGCACCTGTCTACATCAAATAGTAAAACATCATGTCGTCTATCATAACGCATCATCATCAAGTATAAATGTTTTAACATCAGAAAAGTCAAGATCACTTGCGAGAAAGTGTCCTCAAATAATAAGTTTTCTTAGTGCGCCAGAGCGAGATGTTACAAGGCCCCTGATAGAGATCATCTTTGAAATACCATACTTTGCAGCCATTTGTGCACGGCAACGTCTAATGCGCATTAGGAACCAGATGTCTGAGGATCTTAAGAACCCAGGTCTCTAAGATCTTCTCTTTATACTTATAGGCATGTTGTATCTTTAATACTACTGAATAGGATCATGTAAATCATTTTGGACGTTAGATATATTCAGCAGAGCTCCACTTCTATATTATGGGAATTAACAAAGGTTGTTTAATTTTGTCTACAGACAAGAACAACAGTTGGCCATCTGTAAAGACAATGTTGTTACTGCGACTTTGGTCCCTAATATTTACTTCTACCGATTTCCGGCATGTTGTTATGACACCTGTTGTTCTACTTATGTCAGAGTATATTATGCGTTGCGCTGTCAATTTAGGACGGTCTGTTGCTATTGGAACATTCTTATGCTCCATGCTTCTCTTAGTGAGTATCATTGCACATTGATAACATGATACTATGAACTCAGTGGAGTGCAATTCTGGAAATCTGGATTTAATATTGCAGATATCATCAGATCTGTTGTGTGCATAAGGAAGAGTGTTTTATCAAAATATTCAAGAGACAAGAAGATCTGATTGAATAATTGTATTATGCTGAGCAATGCCAATTTTTTTTTCCAATAAAAAGGTCACAATTCCTTATTTCAAGTAGAAATGGCGAAATTACATTTAACAAGATGTCTGAAAAACACCGAACCAGAAATGGGAACTGCTGCTAGCTCACTGATCCAAACAAACAGGTCTAAGAAAAGGAGGTCTTAAAGCTCCATACCTCTAACTAAACTGAAAATCAACTATTTCTACAGCTATATGATCGAACTGAGGTCCAAACAAGAAACCAAAGATAAGTCTAGGCCTATAATGTGTAAATTTTTCAAACCTAGTTGACTGTTGTCCTAATGTTCTCCAATAAATAACTCAACAACATAATTTATTTAACAACAAAAAATTAAATTTCTAAACATTGCATCAATCACACGTTAGCTGAAAAATGAACAGCAGGAGAAATAAAACACATAGACAGGTATATCTCCTTCGAATCAGCTTTTCATTCCTTTGATCAAAGCTTACAAGGTGACCTCTGCAGTTTGCTTTGAACCAACAGTTTTATGGTTATTAAATTTCCTAGATCTGAAGTGTACAGCTTGTGTAAGAAAGAAAAAGCTACAACAGTATAGCCTACACTTTTCTTGCCTATTTTGAATAGCAGATCACTCCTTTCTTCTTCTCAATATTGAAGCACACTCAAGCAATCACAGAAGATGAAGTACGGCCTGCAAATGTGAAGGTGTATGGCCTGTGCATGGAAAATACTACTACAGTGTGGAATATACACTAAAAGTGAAGATAAAACCAGAGTGAAGTATTAGTATAGATTACCACTAATTCCTCGAGTGAAACTAACAACTAGATAACTTAATTCTTATTATGATTTAATATTAACCAGTGGTCTCAAGATTTCGAACTTAGTAGAGTATTACTGCCTGTAATAATTACTCATTCAAAAATGTTGATAACCATATTGTAATGTAATATCATCAAAACCACCATAACCAAGTGCTCATGAGGTAATAATCCTAGAACTCTTGCTATAACCAAGTGCTCATGAGGTAATAATCCTAGAACTCTCGCTATAACCAAGTGTTCATAAAGTAACGAGGAGATTTTGCATTCCAAAGGGGTTCCATTCTAATTGATGAACGCTCCAACATGTTGTTTTGCAAATCAGTATGTGTCATGTACACACATTCAAACTGCAGCCTATAACTTCATCTCCAAAATAACTTTGTGTTCATAGATAACTGCTCAAATTTTGGTCATTCTTGTTATGATCATACAACATATATAATCACTTGATATTTGTATAATGGTATTCTTGATGTTTCATGAGCTCCTTGACAATCCCATTAGATTCGTTGATTAGCAACGCATACAGCAGGTGCCTCGTTGTGGAATTCCTCCCTAGCACACCCAACTCCTCCCTGCACATATACTCAAGCCATCATGCGCAATGATATTATATGGCGGATAATTATGATCCCTCTACCTCATCAAAATATTCGTGGCACAGCTTCCTTTGGCTTTCGAAATCTCCAACTATTCCTACTGCACTTATATTGCCTTAGTAATGATGTTAAAATCTTAACAATGTTCGCAGCTTAGTCCATGCCACCAAGTAATGAACTAAGCTGCCATGCAACATTCTTAGAAATTAAATGAAATAATAAAAATTAAAATTAAAATTCCATATATTAATATAAATATAATTAAAAAGGTTGAAAAATGGTGACATTTACACGGATTTATATGTCTAGAAACATGATAAATATGTAAATATATGTTAACCTATATAATATGTAAATATATGTTAACCTAAATTATATGYTGTGGCAATTTCAATCTAATGAGGTAGCTTTTTGAGAGAGACATGAGCTGACTTAATTCATTTTCTTTTATGGGCTTCAACCAAGTGTACGAGTAAGGAAGGCGGTTTAATAATCTATCAGACAGTTTCAAATAAGGATCAAACATCCTCAACGTGTCATGCGTTAAAATCTGACTATGCATGCTCGCATGAAGAAGAAATGGCAATGATTTCTACATCTATTCAACTAGAAAAGCTACAGATGAATGTTGCATCCCGCCTGTTATCCACAAGTTGTTGAAGATTTTTCTGGCATAATGTTTTCAATGGAA